>CM061044.1:34885337-34998436 GCA_030762985.1 Adelphocoris suturalis | reverse complement strand
GAATTCGCTATCTAAAGCATTGATGCCTTTTCGCTAACTGATTGAAGACGGTGACTATTAATTTACTGCAATAGGAAGTTAACAACTAGTAGGCTATTAATGTATTTTCTGAGGTTGCCAAAGGATGAAAGGAAATATCAGAAGTAATATTAAAGTAATCCATGGATGGAAAGTCCAGTAGGTGCTCCTGAAGAGGTCATAATTATGGTGAAAATGTCTGAGCAATACCTTCAAGTAAGAATGAAGATGATGAGTAAGAATTAAGCCCCCTTCGAGCCTAAGAAGTAAAAATACTCTATGGATTTTAATATGACTCCTACTCAATGGGTTACTGCAGAAACCGTTTGCTATCCTGGATCGTACGCCCTTGGACCCTTATTGAGTAAAATTCTGCTTTCTCAAGCGCTGATCTGTACGCTGTTCCTTTGTGCGTTCCAGTGACTCATCCCAGTTAAACCAAGGTCCGATTGCTTGCTTGCACGTGCATGCGTTTTCATGTTATGTGATTTCCTTTGCAGATACGAGTATTACGCCCTACGTTGAAGAGCTCGTTCTTCAGTTATTCGAACTGGTCAACGAGAAAAACGAACTCTTCCGGAAGCAGGCCGAACTTATGTACCTGTAAGATGATGAAATCCTTGCTTCTTTTAGAAACACTATTCAGTTGTATGCTTTTAGTATTATGTTGTAGGTATGTTGTGTCAGGTAGGACGCTTCTGATAATGAACCATCTGTACCAGGGATAATCAAAGAGGATAATTACCTTAGCAGCTGAAAATTTCTTTCAGTACGTCTTAGCCTAAGAGTATCAGGAATCTCAGCCTTAGCTACATAGAAATACAAATTTTGTTCCGATGTTGGATTTCGTTGCAATCGTGTTGCTACTACCATTGTTACTGTAGTTGGATTGAAACACAAATGTGGATCGTTTCATTTAAACAAATTTATGAGCTTTCCTCAACCTATTTTTACATTTCAGCATTCATTATTTCTAGTTGATCAGTTAATTCAAAAGTTAATCTCATTGAACATACTGCATGACTGAAATTCGTCAACTAACACAAGTATTTTTTAACGCTGATTCAGCTTGGGAATATGTTCGTAACAGATTTTTTATTTAACATAAGTTAATATTTTGTAAGTTTATTTTAGGGTAGTTTATACCAAATAATAGGTTAGTTCGTACTGAAACAGATCTTAGGAAGGAAGACCTGACCTGTGGGTTAACACTACAAGTGTCATACATAAGTTACCACACATAATGGATACTATAGTGAGTTATAGGATCACCTTTGGATTTGTGGATACGTTCCTCAGAATACTAGCTCATTTATTAGATCAGTGTTGAACTATTCCCTTCATTATTTCTTTAATTTTTACTATACTTGAACTTTTTTTTAAACAAATTCTCATGTTCACATAGTTACCAATTCTTAATGTAGAGTTGGTATGATATATATTTCCCAAATTATATTTTATCCTTAAAACTTGATTAAACAAGAAGCACCCACTGAGCTCCCTGGTTCACGCCAGTCTCTCCGTACAAACCTAAGTAGCATGTTGCATTGTTCAAATTCCTGTAAGTTTTATGTAATCATCACCATAAAAATCACATTTAATACAGATCCATCATTCTCATACATTTTGTAATATACTAATTTAAAACGGTTTTTGAACTGAAACCTTTTAAATGTGTGCAGTTGTACAAAACGCTAGTAGCATCACATGATTTTGTATAGTTAACAAAACCTTCATCATAGAGGGGGTGTAATATTGAGTAAACGTCGGATGCTGTAGATGAGAGAGACTGCATTAGGGGGTTGACTATTTGGGGAGAAAAGGGAAAGCTCCCAGCTTAATGAAGACCTCTTGAGTATTTTAAAAAGTGGAACAGATAAAGGTAAGGCTCCACATTGTCCGCTCTGCATCCACACTGACACACTGCCGAGTCTGAGGGTTGGAGTTAGGTGTTTCCACTTGTCTGTGCCACGGCTGCGCCAAGCAGCTGCTATCCAGTATTTCCGTATCCATTCTACTTATTTTCAATCCCCATCCCCACCGTATACCCATAAAATTAAACTAAACTAGTTTTCCCTGGCACAGGCTCGGTGCGCTTTCAGCTGTATATGTGGGTATGGAGTGGTGGAGCTTTCTGGGTAAAGCTCCCTTTGTTTACTTTCCAACTGACTTTCCCATTATTTTGTCGTGAGTTGGTGCGGACGCAGTGCGGAAATTCGGAGCTAGGCCTCTAAATCATTATAACTGTTCCTACTTGGCGACCATACTAATCATTCTAATTTCTTAAATTCCTTATGCTTAAATACCTTTTTAAATATTATATTCATTGTAAAGGCGAAGACAGCAGCACCTTGAAGAAGAGCAATCCGACTTGGAAAAAGAAATTAGAGCGCTCATGGGCCGACCTGAAGCAAACAAAACAGACTCTGACAAGGAGCTGGAAGAGCAGCTCATTCAGAGGTTGGTAGAATCATTCCGTACTAATGTGTTGTATTCATTCTCAGAAATATACTCCCTAAAGGCAAAAGTAATTAGAAGATATAATTAGACAACCATGTTCCATGCGTATGGATTGAATTCATTCTTTTTCACCCTGTTGTAATAAAAGAAAATCAAGAAGAGAAGAAGTCAGGAAAACCCTTGATTTTCTCTATTTGCTTAAATATGATCTCTTGTTCTTATTCTTACATGCGAATACGAAAGACTCTCATTCTTTTTGTTTAAGAAAGTAGACCTCGTCATCAAAGGCGCACTGTAATGAGATGAATAGCCTTCTCAGTCATCATGCCAGTTTTGATCTCAACTACCTAGCAAGAAACCAGTCTTAGCTACGGGCCTGTTCAACAGAATTTGGAAACTCCGATTTAAGTGTAACCTCGAAAGATCGGAGTTCTGAATAATCCTCAAATGCGCTTGACAAAGTTGGATTGGATCAAATCACTCTGTCGTGTCAATTATTCGGGGAAACTCCATGGACTTACCGTTTGGGCATGGAATTTCGACAAAATCACTTTTTCTTACATCATTACATTTTTGTCAACACTGTTAAGATAAAACTACGCTCTCCCTCCACTATAGTAATAGCTAAAAAAAAATATTTTCCTTGCACTAAGCTGTTGACTGTCTACCAAAACAGTGTACCGTATCTGTTGTAGGCCAAAACCTTGAACCGGTGGTTCGTTTCAGGTAGGACAAGGCCAGATTGTTTCTGAAAGGGTGAGCTGAGGGTGCGAATTGAAATAGCCCATGCTGATTTTAATAGATGTGCAGCAAGTATGTAAGCTTTGCTTTGCGCTGGAGGGTGATGAAGTGTATATTGACAATTTTAATGTATGGCGTGAAATCTTGGATGCCCATAGCTACTGACGTCAACCGTCTTGAGGCTTTTGAGATGTAGTTGATCCGAAGAGTGCTGAAAATTCCTTGGACTGCGCATCTCTGATATGATTACATCTTGCAGCATACAAATTTGAACGGAGAGCTCATGGTCTCTACCAAGAGGCGCAAAGTTGCATCTTGGCCACATTATGAGAAACTCGAGTATGAGCTGGTGCAAACCGTCATGGTGGGGAAAATTGCTGGACGTAGAGGAACGGGAAGAAAAAGTGCTTCAAGGCTTTGGAATATCTGGACTATGTATGGCAATGGACTGGTATTACCAGGGCAGCAGATCTATTTCAGCTTGCACCGATCGATACAGATTTGGTGAACTGGTTGCCAACATTTGCTAGCAGAGATGGCACTTGAAGAAGAAGACTGTAGGATAACTTTTATCATTATCAGCTCATTTTCGGTAGTCTCCTATTCTTTGGCTGTAATGCGTAGTGTGGTTTCCATGCGAGCTTCAGCGATCAATCAATTGGAACTTTAGAACTGATATACCTTTGATTAGCCGATACTATTGTTGTCTAGATTCTATCTATGTGGATGTTTTATAATTGCCCCATTATTTGGGATAAACTGCACTCACCTTTACAAGTAGTTGGTTTTCCGTGACTTTTTGGCTACGTGATACTACTGCTTTCCAAAACTTTGCAAATTCTTGAAAATACCTATCGATCGAAGGTCCTGTATTACTCTCCCTCTAAGGTCCTCTAAAATTCTCAAAATAAAATTTCCCTAAAAAAAAGTAGAAGTACGTTTTTCAAACCAAAGGGTGGGTATTCCTCATTTGTTATCACTCCTAACATCAAAGTTTTGACAGCGAATCCTCACAGATCACGTTTGAGGCACGTTTGATCTCCAAAATCATGAGCATCACTCGCGTATGCAGGTAAGGTTCTGTAATCATCAGTAGTTTGAAAAATAGGAACGTCTCATAAGTAGATTTATTGAGAATGATTGCTGTTGAAGTTGGTATAGAATCTAGGAAATGTTCGGAAGCTTGGATCCATATTGTATTACTACGGTCACACTTCCTTTCTCAACCAATAGAAAACGAGATAAGCCACAGAATCACGAAACTCTGAAATATCACCAAACTGGGGTGTACCGGAGCCCTCTCCGAATTCCATAGTATCGGAAGACATCTGATATTGCATTTTGCCAAAAAGCAAATTTCCTGAAACTCGGGAGTCTCGTGTGAGGTGGGTATTATCCAGTTCTATCCGAATGTTCCGCCACAAGGTCTGGCGTTTCTCGAAAACCACAGTATTTTCATGCAGCCCGAAAAGCTATTTGCGATCCACTTTTAAGTCATTTGGGGGTTCACTGTGACCATTTGGGCCGATCTTTCACTGTATGTTACTCATTGTGGAACCTCATATTATGTTGCATTCCACGTTGACAACTAGCTTGAGCGACATAGAAGAGGACTGTAGTCATCATCTCATCATGAATGCTCCTTCTTCCATAAATCTCCAAAAAACACTGTCACAAGAAATTTACCCGATCGATGAATAATTAACTCTTATGTTAAACTGATGTATCCTTTCATAATTAACTTATGCTGTTTTGATTATGTCAGTAAATATGATTTATCTACATTGGCAGGTTGGTCGAAGTCGTGGAGCGAAGAGACGCCATCGTCCAGTGCCTGGAAATGGATCGGATCCGTGAGGCGGAGGAAGATAGGAGTATCAGTGCCCAACTGAACGTCTTCACCAAAGGTTTGCATTGTAGAAAGATGTGGATTCTAAAAAAATAGGGCTATAATTCATTTTTGTGCATACACATACTGTGCTATCAACTCATTGGCATTCACCATCTAAAAGTACATATAAGGTGATGAAATTGGTTGGTGATTATCTATATATTAACCCGCACAATTCATGAAAATCGGTCGATTAGTCTCGGAGTCTCAACTAGTATTAGTTTTCTGCCAATAGTTATTACTCACCAATCGCAGTATACTCTCATAGGGCACATTCCTGGTAAATAAATACCCAGTCAACCCCCGAGATTGAACGAAATCAAACCAATAGATGATGAGAAATCGGCGTTATAAAAAATTGACGTTTGCATTGCGAAAAGACTACTATCAATCCAACGGCAATGAAATTTATAGGACATCATGTTGGAGCTAACCCTCACAATCCCTGAACATTTCATAAAAGTCGGTTCATTATTCTCGGAGTTTTGCCTGTGTCAATACATTTAATTTTGCACGAGCACGATAGGTAGTTATTACCTAACCAATCGCATTATAATTCTTATGACATATTTCTGGAACACATAGGTACCCAACTACCCCCCCTCCCCCACGAGTTTGAACGGAATCGCATAATCAAACGTTGATGCAAGTTATAGGGGACCATCCAGGGGCTAACCCGCACAATCCCTTGTAATTTCATCAAAATTGGTCTAAAAGGATTTACCCCAGATAGGCAGACACAGAACGAAAATCGATCAACAAAAATCAAAAAGAAATGCAAAATACTCTTCGGTAGTGAGGAAGCAAAAAATGATTTCAAGGCTGTTTGAAAGATTAGTGCAATTAGTTTAGGTTCTGTTTCAATGATCCTTTAGGCACTGTATATTAGGAGTTTTACTTTCGTTATTATATTTTGTTCTTCGCTATTATTACTTTGTTTTATGTTTGCAGCCATGGCACCTGAAGATAAGTCGTCCACCTCTCCCAAGAAAAGAAAATCTCATCCGGAAGGAAACAAAAAGAAGTGGTACACTCTCAGTAGATCCCCAAAAAAGACACACAGCTAAAAACAAAAAACTAATCGCCACGTTCGTCTGCCATCTTGAATGAAGATACTACTGCGGTCACCGGTTGTCCTTCTAAATAGAAAATCTATTTATGTTTTCAAGATCGTTGAAAAATTATCACATATAGTGAAAAGGTTGTTATAGTATTTATTTTATTGCTGTTTAGGAAAAGAAACAAGAAAAATATATATCCTAGTAAGATAGACTGATTGCGCCTGAATTTGGGACGTGCCTTTTTTCTCTACCCCTTTTTAAGAAAAAATATTCTGATCATTCATTCTTATTTCTGATTTATTACAGTTTTGTAAATGGTACCTATCCTATCAGAGTCAATGTATTTTTATAGAGAAAGACATTCTTAGCTATTTCATGTGACAATAGCATTTTGTTGTGATCGTTATGCTACCCATACACTTTCTTAATTGGAACAGAAGCTTCTTAATTTTATTCATAGAAAGCGCTATCATCTTTCAATTCATATAACTTGTTCAGTTTTTTCACCAATTGTTTTTCCATATCAATGTACCTGTGAGTTAAAGTGGTTGATTACGAGTCAAAGTCAACTCTCTATAAAGTACCGAATTCATTTCTCTTGAAACTCCTTCCCGCATTACATCTTCATAGAATACCGTATTTCCATGTGTGCACATTACTGGCTCATCGAAACAATTGAACGAAAATCAATAATTTTTTAAGAGTAGGTAGGTACCATTCATGCAATTCATATAACTCGAATTTCGACCTACCCTTTTTCGTTGTTCCCAGTTTTAGAGTTAAATTTATTCTTGTTCCTTAGAGCACAAAGCCATTTATTGACCATTCGGTTTAGCTACAAAGTGTAAATTTAGGTTAATACTAATTCATTGCTATGTTCTAGTTTGTAGTGTTGTGTTCTATCGCGTTTTTATTTTATTTCATTTTTTAAGGAAAGTATTATAGTTTTTTTCTCAACTTTTTTGGAACGACTGAATAAAATTTGATTGTAATTTGAGAATTACTGTAAATATATGCTGTATGTCATAGTATGACGTGATGTTAATATGTGCAACCCTTTTTCGTATACTCTCCCGTTTTTTAATCATTTATAAATAACCTGCCGCAGCATAAGTTCACGGAAAGTGCAGCTTTCAATCTTAGGGTCAGTTACTCTTCATTTGGAGAATCCGATCCTTGCAATAGAATCTTTAGTTGGAGTATGTTGCCCATAGAATCATAGTTTTAGGATTGGAAACTGAAGCAAAGAGGCTAAAAACAACTATGAAAAACATTATATATTTAGGCCACAGGCCGGAACCTCCCTCAGCTATCTCTAGACGCCCCTAATCATCATATCCCAGTGGATAAGCGAATCCAAAAAGACTTGACAAGACTACTCATTACAAAAAAGTTATGACTGAATCATGTGGCTTCCGTAGAAAGAAATACAAGGCCTGATGGCTTATGTTTCCTCAGGATGTTAATGGGCCCCTTATTATACAGAAGAAGACCTAATACCCCATTGAATATATCCATTGGGTGTGGAAGTCTGAGGGATGGTGAAGAGTCAAATCTCAATTTTCATTTCATGAACGAGGAACCCCAAGCCCAAGGGGTCCTAGTTGCAAGGTTGCATCATCATTGAAGCCAAGTGGATTCTCCATGGTTCACCAAAACTTTCGAGCACCTCAAAAGCACATGCTACTTGCACGAAATACGGCAAAGGTCAGACGTGCACACAGCCATCCACGTACTATTCATTGAGGTCGCTTCCAGATGTTGGACAGTCGTTCAGCTAGCACTTTGATGAAGGACGAGGCTTGTGGGGCCCACATAGCCTCTACTGAGCACAAAAGCAGGGCGAATGTTGTACGCCTTTATTCACATGTGGAGGCATACTTGCGTCTCTTCTCCTGCTATAATAGGACTGCCGGTACAGTGTAGGTAACAAAAGATGAAGATTTTTAATCTTTTTCCAATCTAGGTCTCTAGTGAGGCCCTTTCGATTATGTGATGTCCTAAGGCCTCTTGCCTAGATCTCTCGAATCTATGACAGAAAGTGTTAAGCTGTCTTCTCCTTTTCTACAATCGCATAGCGGAGATAGATGGTACCTTAGGTATAAGAAACGGGGTCCTCTAAAAGCTGAAATGACCTGTGAGAACCCCTGTTATTAGTCTCGTTTGCGTTCTAGTTTGTTATATGATCCATTCTGACCGATTTGTATCAGCCGGATGTCTTCCTAGATTGTCTATTTCTATTAACTCTGATCTCCATATCTATGTTGGATCCTTGATCGTCCAAGCATTTGCCTTAGTCTTTCACGCATTTCGTCCCCAGTGCATCGATGCAAGCCTGAATATCTGTGTGTATAACTACTTGTCTATCTCTCGTGTTTCTTTCAAATAAGCTGTCCACACACACCTGATAATGGTGTATAGCTCACTGGCTGTGCATCCTGAGTAAAGCCCTCTGCTACATCTATATCAGGTATGTAAATTCCTGCACCTTACACCTTTCCTGGTTATGCTCTCAGATTCCACTACTTGTCTATCTCTCGTGTTTCTTTTTTTTAAGCTGTCCACACACACCTGATAATGGTGTATAGCTCACTGGCTGTGCATCCTGAGTAAAGCCCTCAGCTACAAAATATCAGGTATGTAAAAAAAAAAAAAAAACAGAAACATCCCCTATGTGGGCAGATTCCCGTGAGCAGGGAGTATAGCGTGATAGTCCAGTCCTTGTTTAACAAACAAGTTATGAGAAAATTATGGAAATATGCTAGTGATAAGGGTGACTAGTGCTCCCCTTGGAAATTGAGCGAACCTGGCTCCTTGTTTTTGAACATCTAGTTACAAACAGGAATAATGAAATGGATAATCCCATAAGTAGGTACCTACCAGCTAAGTGTTTTTCATGTGACGACTCTAGAATAATTTTTCTTTAGCACATACTTATAGATTTATCATCAGTAGTTCTCTAATGCAAATCGGATTTATAACCAACTAGCTGACCCAGTGGACTTTGTCCCACCTAACATATTATTCGTATAGTCATGGTTACAAATAATAATAATTTTCAATGCTCTAAAACATTCTTCTTTTTACTCTAGTACCCACTGTAGTTCGCCCTCACTTTGGTTAAGATTAGTTCGGGTTCACTTCATGTCCAAGTAGTGGTCATATACTGCTGCTCCAGGTAGTTGTCATATCAACGCTTTTTTGTAAGTAAATTTATTCTAGGGTTGGGCGATAGTCGATAGTTAGCACTATCGATAGGCCGATACTATCGGTTAAAAACTATCGAATGCTATCGATAGTTTTCGATAGCTGCTTCTTTTTTTTTCCAGACCTATTCAGTAAAGAATTTCAACTAATTTAATTAAATTCAATTACCTACCTACTATTTGAAATTTGCAGGATATAAATTATAAGATTGTAAGATGAGAAAAAACTAATTTATTTGAATTTTAAAAAAGTATTTACAATTTACATGTTTACAATGACAATTAACAAATTAAATCTTCAGAAAATAAAAATAACGAAATAGTTAATTTTAAGATTCAACTGTGCTCCTTGAACCACATATTTCCCGAAAGAAAAACTAGCATTTCTGCTTTCCTTAGGCTCAATCTTGTGCGTTGTTCAGATATAACTTTCCCGGCCGAAGAAAACACACGTTCAGAGGGTACAGATGAGCATGTGTGAATCATGGGTGAAATGATTCCCCGTTATGATCGCTAGTGACGCAAAGTTATTTCCTAACACCGCTTCCACACAGAAGATCTGTCATTATTATTTAACGAAATCGTAATTTATTCCCTTTCCCCTCGTATTTACCCTTTGCGAAGGGCGGCCAGTTTGACGATAAGGAGTAGGTTAGGGGAAGATTCCGATAGCCTATCATCGTCCCAGTAGTGCAAGTAATTAGTTGGAAAAGTTTCATCTCCATCGGACGAAGGGTACGCCCGCGCATATAGGACAAACAAACGTAATTTTATTTGTATAGATATAGAACATTATACCATTAGTGATAATGGATAATTTCTCCTCAATTCCTTTTTTGTTTCTAACTTCTTTGCTCCACAGTCTCTAGTATTTAT
Organism: Adelphocoris suturalis; assembly: GCA_030762985.1. Classification (NCBI taxonomy): domain Eukaryota; kingdom Metazoa; phylum Arthropoda; class Insecta; order Hemiptera; family Miridae; genus Adelphocoris; species Adelphocoris suturalis. Next base: position 34,988,183 of record CM061044.1, on the reverse strand, counting down.
TTGTTGCTAAACTGGCACCATATTTCGGATTAAGGCAATTTTGTGCCCCCCAAACGTGGATTGAAAATCCTGGAGAATTTTATCCAAATTAGACGTAAGTTAATTATAGTTGTAAAGCATGCTATGAGACTTTTAAGAGATTGATTCTTATGTGAATAGCCAGGGATTACCCCACATAACATTGTTCCAAGCTCCTCAAATGAGTTTCAGTACCTAGCCCAATTAAACTTCCTTCGAGTGTGTCCTCATATTGCATGAAGTGTGAAGGATGATCGCAAGTCTTATTGAAATAAATTTGTTTTGCTACAAGATAGTGCCACCAGAGACAGACCTGACTTGTATTCAGGTATTCTAAATTAAATGTAGGTATCCGCTATGCAGCTCACTCTTCTGTCACTCACTGCTGGTACAGTGGTGCGAGCACCACACTGCGAGCACCGCACAGCACACTGCTGAGCTCACTAGACTTACTTGGTGGTACTTTGCGTATTATGTTACATTGCGTTTAGTTTGAGGTGTCTTTCTAATAATTTTCTCATAGCTTTTTCAAAGTGAGTAGTTGAGTCAGGTCTGTTTTTATTTGTTTTGCAGTTGGGAAAAGATAATCGGGACGTCAAGAGATGGTTGAGGATGGTTCGTATTCCAAAACCAGCCCCACCCATTTCTAAATGTCCTTAATCATCTTTTCCCCATGCCTAACAAACTAACATTGACATTGACCAACCCTGAACATGTAGTCCTAACCTATCCCCCTACAGGTAAGATTTTGTTAACCACAACACATTAACAGCAAAAAGAGCCTGTGCCTACTTGGAATCAAACTTGGCGAAAGAAAATGCTCGAAAATTCAGTACCTACTGACCTATAGTGGTCTTATGACCAAGGACTGCAGAACTAGTGTCAATAGTAGTCCTAAGACTACCAAATGTTGCCAACTGCCTTTCTCAAGGATATCCACTCTGAGCAGGGGGTGTGTGTTCTGTAACTTTGGGAGATATAACCAACAGTGGACTAGTTTTTCACTGGACTAATTTTCCACCATTCAGCGAAATGCGGGCAAAGCAACAGTTGTTAACTAAACAAGAGTACCTATTTAGTTTCAGGCATTACCACCAGAACCGCCATGGTTCAACTATTTTGGCAGCAAAATGAATACAAATTTCTTCATTTTTTCAGCTCAACTTTAAGGACCACGAAACTCATAGATTAAATTTAGATTCAATACATAAAATATAAATCAATTACTTAATTACGGAGTGATAAAAGACGATGAAATACTATAATCTCATTGTAAATACACTTAACCTCGTCTTGTAAATCTTATGTCCAGCTAGAGAGGTAGTGAGAAAGTTTACTAGAGTAGAGAAGATAACTGCGTTACAGAACACCTGGAGAAGTTATCCACAGCAAAACATGGCTGTTTTTTTCGAGCTTACAAAACACCTGGAAAAGTTCTCCAAGGCAAAAATGGTGGCGTAGGTATCTCTACTGTGGAAAAGTTTTCCTATCAAAATAAGGTTACGGACGGAACACCCCCCCCCCCTAAGGCTGCATACACTTTTTTTAATGAGACTCAGGGGCAGAGTGTAGTGGATTTATATATGTTTTACTTGGGGTCGGTAGACCAAGTGGGACATTTATATTCTGATTATGCGGGTTAGTCCCTGAGGTATTTCCGTAAGGAATGTGAGCGAAATCGCCAAGGTCAGCTTGCTTGGCGGGATGAACTGAGGGATAGTTCGTGTCGCAGCCGCGTGGAACACTGGGCTCGCATAGTGGGTGCTGGGTTCGATCAGTTTGGTACTGAGCCGTTTTGTAATATTCCGGCCTAAGATTTATATCTGTAGGAGGAATATGTTGAGCTTGGTTGAGGTACTGAAAAGTATCCTTTGTTTTTTGTACATTTGGAGTGTATTTGACACTCGGATCGGCCGGGTAGCCTTGTATAGAATATCGTGGATATTCGGAAATCTTTGTCGAATCATAATGATTGACTTCAGAGCGGGTCTGAAAGGTATCCTCGAACTTTTGTGTAGGTGAGGCTTGATCTAACGTTTCCTTCGTGAATACGTTAGGTGAGAAGGCGATCTCGTCGCGAGGATCGAGCCTTGAGCCGTCGCTAGGAACAGCGGACTGGCCGGGCAGCGGGTAGGTAGCGCTGCGTGGGCTAAGAGGCCCGGCCGCGCCGTGTTCTGCCTCCCCTTGCATGAGGAAATAGGACGGCCGACGCTCCATCGAAATATACGAGTTTATTAGCTCGTTTTCGATACCTCTATGTATAGAAATAGAGGGTTTAGAAGGTGGACTCGCTTGACAGAGCTTCTTTCCTTTGCTCGGATGTCAGGGTCCTACCTTGTAGTCTTGAAAAAGACTTCCTTGGACGGTAAATTAGAGCGTATGAGCTGAGTAATTTACCGGCGTGCCCACAGCGGTCGGTGACGAGCCTAGTGCTACGAAACCCGGGCGACACGACTAGGAACGTCCCAGCGGGCGTACGATCTAATGAGAATATCAATAGATGTACCGGGTGGCGTCCTGACAGAAGAACTACGTTGGGCAATGAGCAGGATGAATAATCACTGGACTCGTAGATGCCAATGCGAGATCTGTGTGGAGAGAAGGTAGGCCTTGTAGAAAGCAGTAGGAAGCCGTTCTTGAGATGAACTCGGGAGCAGAAGGTTCGTCAGCGTAGAGCATGTAGAAATCTTCGTACTTCGAGGTGTAGTCGTCGAGAGCGGAGAGTAGAATGAATTTCGGAGGGATCCGAGCGGGGTATTTATAGGGAGGTGGCCGCCTCCTGCCGCCTCCTGATTGGGCCGCTTAATTTCATTAATTCGACTGTGTAATCTCATTGGCTCGCACATTGTTTTCTCAGTATCTGCGAGTATGATAGCTGAGCTGGTCCTCCTGGATGGTTTCCCCACGTCCGTCGTTGCGACGGGGTCCCCGGGGGTGGCTTACGAGCGTCCGTCGCGGAGCCGACGACCTTGAGTTTAGACGGGGACCTCGGGTGGTTTCCCAGCGTCCGTTGTTCAGACGGGGTCCCCGAGGTGGCTGCTGGACCAGAGGTGGTTGCTTGCCGCCTCCTGGTTGGTTCGCCTATTGTCTCTCGTGTAATCAGTGTTTCTGATTGGCGAGTAGGCTTGTTTGAATTGTCCTTGTTAGTTTTAGAGGACGTTTGATTTTCTGTTTGGGTTTTCTCATTCAAGGCGACTTGGTTCGAGATACTTGTCACGTCTCTCTCGCCCAGTAAGTGTCTAGGGAGGTCGCCTTGTATGTTATTAGTTAATATTTCACTTTTGAGAGAGAATTTCGTATTTTCTCTCTGGTGAAATATTTTGTTTGACGGAGTTATAACTCGACGTCTTATAAATATTTTTGTGTTGTGTCTACCTCTTTTTGGTAGCCCTGAAAAGGGCTGTTGACAAGAGGGGGTGGTTTTCACCACAGGCGCCCCCCCAAGACGTCGTGTTATTAACGACGACGCCGGTTGGGATGTTTCGAGCGCAGTCACCCACCTCTCGTCGAATTTGGTAGAGGGGACGTGCCTTCTGGCAGATTTTCGGGGAGTCTCCTCCTTATTTTCTGCCTGATTTTTGTTTAGTGACACAGCTTCGTCTGTTTTTAGAGTGTAAGCTGGTTTTATTTGCTGTTTGGGAACTTTTTTCGTATGTTCGCCAATTTGCACTGTAACCGAAAACTTATCTCTTTTAACCACTTTGAATGGTCCCGTGTAAGGACATTGCAGAGAGGTGAGCTGTGTGGGCACTCTGATATAGACATGTGTACATGAATCTGTAGTGGATTTAAATATGTTTTACTTGGTGTAGGTAGACCAAGTGGGACATTTATATTCTGATTATGCGGGTTAGTCCCTGGGTTATTCCTGTAAGGAATGTGAGCGAAACCGTCAAGGTCAGCTTGCTTGGCGGGATGAACTGAGAGATAGTTCGTGTCGCAGCCGCGTGGAGCACTGGGCTCGCATAGTGGGTGCTGGGTTCGATCAGTTTGATACTGAGCCGTTTTGTAATATTCCGGCCTAAGATTTATATCTGTAGGAGGAATATGTTGAGCTTGGTTGAGGTACTGAAAAGTATCCTTTGTTTTTTGTACATTGGGAGTGTATTGGACACTCGGATCGGCCGGGTAGCCTTGTGTCGAATATCGTGGATATTCGGAAAGCTTTGTCGAATCATAATGATTGACTTCAGAGCGGGTCTGAAAGGTATCCTCGATCTTTTGTATGGGTGAGGCTTGATCTAACGTTTCCTTCGTGAATACGTTAGGTGAGAAGGCGATCTCGTCGTGAGGATCGAGCCTTGAGCCGTCGCTGGGACCGGCGGATTGGCCGGGCAGCATGTAGGTAGCGCTGCGTGTGCTAAGAGGCCCGGCCGCGCCGTGGTCTACCTCCCCTTGCATGAGGAAATAGGACGGCCGACGTTCCATCGAAATATCCGAGTTATTAGCTCGTTTCCGATGCCTCTATGTATAGAAATAGAGGGTTTAGAAGGTGGACTCGCTTGACAGAGCTTCTTTCCTTTGCTCGTATGTCAGGGTCCTACCTTGTAGTCTTGAAAAAGACTTCCTTGGACGGTAAATTAGAGCGTATGAGCTGAGTAATTTACCGGCGTGCCCACAGCGGTCGGTGACGAGCCTAGTGCTACGAAACCCGGGCGACACGACTAGGAACGTCCCAGCGGGCGTACGATCTAAAGAGAATATCGATAGATGTACCGGGTGGCGTCCTGACAGATGAACTACGTTGGGCAATGAGCAGGATGAATAATCACTGGACTCGTAGATGCCAATGCGAGATCTGTGTGGAGAGAAGGTAGGCCTTGTAGAAAGCAGTAGGAAGCCGTTCTTGAGATGAACTCGGGATGCAGAAGGTTCGTCAGCGTAGAGCGTGTAGAAATCTTCGTACTTCTGAGTGTAGTCGTCGAGAGCGGAGAGTGGAATGAATTTCGGAGGGCTCCGAGCGGGGTATTTATAGGGAGGTGGCCGCCTCCTGCCGCCTCCTGATTGGTCCGCTTAATTTCATTAATTCGACTGTGTAATCTCATTGGCTCGCACATTGTTTTCTCAGTATCTGCGAGTATGATAGCTGAGCTGGTCCTCCGGGGTGGTTTCCCCACGTCCGTCGCTGCGACGGGGTCCCCGGGGGTGGCTTACGAGCGTCCGTCGCGGAGCCGACGACCTTGAGTTTCGACGGGGACCTGGGGTGGTTTCCCTGCGTCCGTTGTTCAGACGGGGTCCCCGGGGTGGCTGCTGGACCAGAGGTGGTTGCTTGCCGCCTCTTGGTTGGTTCGCCTATTGTCTCTCGTGTAATCAGTGTTTCTGATTGGCGAGTAGGCTTGTTTGAATTGTCCTTGCTAGTTTTAGAGGACGTTTGAGTTTTCTCGTTCAAGGCGACTTGGTTCGAGATACTTGTCGCGTCTCTCTCGCCCAGTAAGTGTCTAGGGAGGTCGCCTTGTCTGTTATTAGTTAATATTTCACTTTTGAGAGAGAATTTCGTATTTTCTCTCTGGTGAAATATTTTGTTTGACGGAGTTATAACTCGACGTCTTATAAATATTTTTGTGTTGTGTCTACCTCTTTTTGGTAGCCCTGAAAAGGGCTGTTGACAAGAGGGGGTGGTTTTCACCACAGGCGCCCCCCCAAGACGTCGTGTTATTAACGACGACGCCGGTTGGGGTGTTTCGAGCGCAGTCACCCACCTCTCGTCGAATTTGGTAGAGGGAACGTGCTTTCTGGCAGATTTTCGGGGAGTCTCCTCCTTATTTTCTGCCTGGTTTTTGTTTAGTGACACAGCTTCGTCTGTTTTTAGAGTGTAAGCTGGTTTTATTTGCTGTTTGGGAACTTTTTTTGTATGTTCGCCAATTTGCACTGTAACCGAAAACTTATCTCTTTTAACAACTTTGAATGGTCCCGTGTAAGGACATTGCAAAGAGGTGAGCTGCGTGGGCACTCTGATATAGACATGTGTACATGTATCCAGATTTTTGGGCATGTTGACGGCATACTTCGTATTATTATGTTTAATATGCGTAGGCCGGAAGAAGAGAGGCTCAGAAAGGTTTGTAGAAGTTACGAAAATGTCTCCTGGGAGTGGTACGTCAATTCCGTAAACTTTTTGGAACGGTGTAGTTTCCGTTGCTGGGTCTACTGCCGTACGCATGGCGAGTAGTACTTTTGGAAGGGCGTCGAGCCAATTTTCGTTTTGTGCTTTGAGAGCCTCTTTCAAAGATCTATTTCTGCGTTCTACCATTCCGTTTGTTGACGGTTTGTATGGTAACGTGTGAGTATGTTTTACTCCGAGACGTTCCATAATGGAATTGAATAGATCTGATTCGAATTGTGTGCCTTGATCACTTGTAATGTATTTAGGTACGCCTTTTGAAGCTACCCAAATATTGATAAAGGCGTTTGTGATCGTGGCTGTTTCGATGTTGTTAAGAGGGACTGCCTCTAGCCAACCCGTTGCTCTATCGACCATCATTAGAATGTAACGTTTCCCTCCTTTAGCTAAAGGTAAAGGTCCGGTAATGTCAACGTGTACATGTGATTTGTTAGCCGTTTCAAATTCGGAGTAAGGGAGCTTCACGGAGCGAGTGATTTTTGCTCGTTGGCAAGTTTCGCACGCTCGGACCCAGTTGGAGACATCTGCACGGAGTCCGTGCCAAAAATATCTTTGTTTAACTTTATACACTGTAGAGTGTATACCTGGGTGTTCCAAATTGTGAATTTGGCTGATTATTTCTTGCCTTATTTCGTTTGGAATATAAGGTCTTGGGTGTCCTAGGTCTAGGTTACACCAAATTTCTCCTTGAGGGAATTCAACTCGTGTGAGTTTCAATTTGTCCTCTGCGTTAGGAGGAGAACGAATTTGTGCATTTGCAATGTGCAGTAGGAGATTGCACTCTATTGCAGCCGTAATTTGCGAAATTTCGGCTATGGGTGGACCCTCGTCAGTTTGGGTTGAAATCGATTTTGTTTGAATTTTAACTGGATCGAAGGGTCTGGAGAGTGCGTCGGCGACGACGTTGTTCTCTCCGGGTATATGACGAATGTCACTTGTCATTTGAGAGATGTATGTTAGCCATCTTAATCTCATTTTAGAAAAATGTGCATTTTTCTTAAGCATCGTGCCTAGCAGAGGCTTGTGATCTGAACAAATATGAAAAGATCGGCCGTCCAAGTCATTGTGCCAATGAATGCAAGCTTGGTAAACGGCGAACATCTCTTTGTCGAATGATGCTTTATTCTTCCATTGTTCCGGAATTTCTTTACTGAAAAATCCCAATGGTTGGTAAGATTTCGAGCCGTGTTTGTCTGTAATTTCCTGCTCCAGTGCCGCTCCGATGTGTGTGTCGGATGCGTCGCAGACTATTCTCCACTCTGCTGTAGGGTGTGGATGAGCGATATTATGCAATGTGGCTGTAATCATTGCTTGTTTTAAGCTGTTTGTGGTGAAAACCACCCCCTCTTGTCAACAGCCCTTTTCAGGGCTACCAAAAAGAGGTAGACACAACACAAAAATATTTACAAGACGTCGAGTTATAACTCCGTCAAACAAAATATTTCACCAGAGAGAAAATACGAATTTCTCTCTCAAAAGTGAAATATTAACTAATAACACACAAGGCGACCTCCCTAGACACTTACTGGGCGAGAGAGATGCGACAAGTATCTCGAACCAAGTCGCCTTGAACGAGAAAACTCAAACAGAAAATCAAACGTCCTCTAAAACTAACAAGGACAATTCAAACAAGCCTACTCGCCAATCAGAAACACTGATTACACGAGAGACAATAGGCGAACCAACCAAGAGGCGGCAAGCAACCACCTCTGGTCCAGCAGCCACCCCGGGGACCCCGTCTGAACAACTGACGCAGAGAAAGCACCTGAGGTCCCCGGCTAAACTCAAGGTCGTCGGCTCCGCGACGGACGCTCGTAAGCACCCCGGAGGACCAGCTCAAGGCAATAGGCGAACCAACCAAGAGGCGGCAAGCAACCACCTCTGGTCCAGCAGCCACCCCGGGGACCCCGTCTGAACAACGGACGCAGGGAAAACACCCGAGGTCCCCGTCGAAACTCAAGGTCGTCGGCTCCGCGACGGACGCTCGTAAGCCACCCCCGGGGACCCCGTCGCAGCGACGGACGTGGGGAAACCACCCCGGAGGACCAGCTCAGCTATCATACTCGCAGATACTGAGAAAACAATGTGCGAGCCAATGAGATTACACAGTCGAATTAATGAAATTAAGCGGACCAATCAGGAGACGGCAGGAGGCGGCCACCTCCCTATAAATACCCCGCTCGGAGCCCTCCGAAATTCATTCTACTCTCCGCTCTCGACGACGACACCTCGAAGTACGAAGATTTCTACACGCTCTACGCTGACGAACCTTCTGCATCCCGAGTTCATCTCAAGAACGGCTTCCTACTGCTTTCTACAAGGCCTACCTTCTCTCCACACAGATCTCGCATTGGCATCTACGAGTCCAGTGATTATTCATCCTGCTCATTGCCCAACGTAGTTCATCTGTCAGGACGCCACCCGGTACATCTATCGATATTCTCTTTAGATCGTACGCCCGAGGGACGTTCCTAGCCGTGTCACCCGGGTTTCGTAGCACTAGGCTCGTCACCGACCGCTGGGGCACGCCGGTAAATTACTCTGCTCATCCGCTCTAATTTACCGTCCAAGGAAGTCTTTTTCAAGACTACAAGGTAGGACCCTGACATACGAGCAAAGGAAAGAAGCTCTGTCAAGCGAGTCCACCTTCCTAAACCCTCTATTTCTATACATAGAGGCATCGAAACGAGCTAATAACTCGGCTATTTCGATGGAACGTCGGCCGTCTTATTTCCTCATGCAAGGGGAGGCAGACGACGGTGAAGCCGGGCCTCTTAGCCCCCGTAGCGCTACCTACATGCTACCCGGCCAATCCGCCGGTCCCAGCGACGGCGCAAGGCTCGATCCTCACGACGAGATCGCCTTCTCACCTAACGTATTCGCGAAGGAAACGTTAGATCAAGCCTCGCCTATACAAAAGATCGAGGATACCTTTCAGACCCGCTCTGAAGTCAATCATTATGATTCGACCAAGCTGTCCGAATACCCACGATATTCGACACAAGCCTACCCGGCCGATCCGAGTGTCAAATACACTCCAAATGTACAAAAAACGAAGGATACTTTTCAGTACCTCAACCAAGCTCAACATATTCCTCCTACAGATATAAATCTTAGGCCGGAATATTACAAAACGGCTCAGTACCAAACCGATCGAACCCAGCACCCACTATGCGAGCCCAGTGCTCCACGCGGCTGCGACACGAACAATCTCTCAGTTCATCCCGCCAAGCAAGCTGACCTTGACGGATTTGCTCACATTCATTACAGGAATAACATGGGGACTAACCCGCATAATCAGAATATAAATGTCCCACTTGGTCTACCGACACCAAGTAAAACATATTTAAATCCACTACACTGTTGAAAGCTTTTTCTCTCTCTGATGTCCATTCGATAGGTGTTTTGTCATTTTTTTTGTTTGACTGAATGGAGTCATACAGAGGTTGTGCCGTGTGAGCGAATTTACTTGAGCAAGCTCGGTAGAAACCACACATACCTAGGAATCTGCGTAGACTTCGTACGTCTATTGGCCTAGGAAATTGTTCTATGGCTTCTATTTTATCTCGTTTAGGAATTATCCCTTCTTTCGAGATAGTGAAACCTAGGAAATCGACGGTAGGTTTTGAAAAAATGCATTTATCAAAACCTACTCGAAGTCCGTGTTCCCCTAGCTTGTCAAAAATTTGTTTGAGGTGGTTCATGTGTTCTTTATAATTTTTAGAAGCCACCAGGATGTCATCTAGGTATACAAATGCGAAATCAAATTTTCGCATGATGCTGTCCATGTATCTTTGCCATGTTTGAGCCGCTCCGGCCAAACCCATGCTCATTTTCTTAAACTCATAAAGACCGAAAGGTGTAATAATTGCAGTTTTATGAGCGTCATCTGGGTGCATCGGAATATGGTAATATGCCGATTTTAAATCTATTGTCGAATAGATTCGTGTATCATGTAAATTCGCTTGGAAAGAGCGAATGTGAGGAGGAGGGTAGGCGTCTTTCTTCGTTTTCGCGTTCAGGAAACGGTAGTCGCCGGTGATTCTCCATGACCCGTCTTTTTTTGGCACACAGTGTAACGGGGATGCCCATTCGGAATCTGATGGTGCAATTATGCCTTCGGAAAGCATTTTGTCAAAAGTACTTTTGACTTGAGCCCGTTTTTCGCCCGCCATGGGTCTTGCTCGGAAGTGTACTGGTGTTCCTTCCGTGGTTATACGGTGGTAAACCCCGTTGTTTTTCCACTTCCCTTGCAGTTTGCTCATTTTATCATTGTACTTTTCAATGATAGAGCGAATGTTTTCGTCCTCCGTGATTTGTACGTCCTCTGGTTGAGGGCTGTTGTCACGATGAGGGATAGTAGCTGCTATTTGTTCGTCAGTGAATTTTTTGTTCATGACTGCAGCTATTTTTTGATCGGCATAGCTTTTTATTTTATCTTTATAAATGTATTTGTGTTTGACCCGTATTCCGATATCCCAAGACTCGAGGAATGGTATACCGAGGATCGCTAGATCAACTTTCGTGATCATAAAATCGGTGGTCATGTCTCCGAGGCCGATGTTAATTGTCGTGTCAGCTCGCCCTAGTGTGTCTATAGGGGCTCCGTTAGCTGCTGTGAGCTTTACGTTGGACTTACGAATTTTTAAGCCCAATTTTTTGGTGACATTGTGGGGCAGAATGTTCACTTCTGCTCCCGTGTCGATGAGAAATTCAGTGCCATTTAGTTTGCACTTGAAAAAAAGCCTTTTATACTCAGTAGACTGCCGGTGTATAGGCTCAGATACACTGGCAGTTATTCGTTTTCCGAACTCTCTACGTCGGAGGTTGGAACGGTACTTTCTTGTACCGATCTCTGAGTATTTTCGTTTGAAACCCAGGTTTTAGGCTGGCTTATAGTCGCTGCCTTTTTGCTAGTTTTGGAAGCAGTGTTTGTCTTCCAAGTGCAGTGTTCTGGGTCTGCACATTTGCGAGTTTCACTACCGAAACGTGCGTGGTTTCGACAGACATAGGCCGTCGGTTTGTGAGGCCTACTCTCTACTGGTTGGGGTTTGAACTCAGCTTGTTGTGAGAGGGCCTTTTTGAAACCAGTTTTCATGGGTTTCGGAGTAGATTCTACTCCTCGTATGTTGAGAGAGGTATTCTCTGTTTTGTACGCGTGTAGCGTATCAGCTAGGTCGAGCCGGGCGGTCGTGGTAGGCTGAGCTGCGACCATACCTCGTGCTTCGATAGGTAGAGTTTCGATCCACTTTTGAGTGATCAGAGCCTCTGAGAAGTACCCAACAGCTTTAGAGTACATTTCGTGGTACTTGGTGCTGGGTTTTTTGGCGAGAGATGCGGGGTCCTCGAGTGCGAGGAGCCTGTCCTGTAAGGACAACCCGTATTCTCGCTGTAGGCGCTGTTTGGCCTCTTCATAAGGTGCGTGGGGTGCCGTGAGGTAAGCTGAGTCGATAGCTTCCCTCATTTCTTCTGGTACCCACTTGTATATAGCTGAGAAGCATTCGTTCTGCGTTCTCAGGTGTTTTCGCACGCAGTATTGATCGAACTCGGCGAGTGCACGATCGATATTCTTCTTTTGGAAGATTGGTTTTTGATAATCTCCCATCTCCTCTAAAAGTGCTCGAAAGCCACTTTGTGTAGAGGGTTGTTGAGTGAGATGTGGGGCGTAGAGGCCCGGCGGGGGTCGCACGCCCGCAGTGGTTCCCTGAAATCCACTAGCTTCATAAGAGGGAACGAAATGCTCCGTGTTAAGCCTGTTCAAAGGCGGGGTCACCATTTGTAGTGGATTTAAATATGTTTTACTTGGTGTAGGTAGACCAAGTGGGACATTAATATTCTGGTTATGCGGGTTAGTCCCTGGGTTATTCCTGTAAGGAATGTGAGCGAAACCGTCAAGGTCAGCTTGCTTGGCGGGATGAACTGAGAGATAGTTCGTGTCGCAGCCGCGTGGAGCACTGGGCTCGCATAGTGGGTGCTGGGTTCGATCAGTTTGGATACTGAGCCGTTTTGTAATATTCCGGCCTAAGATTTATATCTGTAGGAGGAATATGTTGAGCTTGGTTGAGGTACTGAAAAGTATCCTTTGTTTTTTGTACATTTGGAGTGTATTGGACACTCCGATCGGCCGGGTAGCCTTGTGTCGAATATCGTGGATATTCGGAAAGCTTTGTCGAATCATAATGATTGACTTCAGAGCGGGTCTGAAAGGTATCCTCGATCTTTTGTATGGGTGAGGCTTGATCTAACGTTTCCTTCGTGAATACGTTAGGTGAGAAGGCGATCTCGTCGTGAGGATCAAGCCTTGAGCCGTCGCTGGGACCGGCGGATTGGCCGGGCAGCGTGTAGGTAGCGCTGCGTGAGCTAAGAGGCCCGGCCGCGCCGTGGTCTACCTCCCCTTGCATGAGGAAATAGGACGGCCGACGTTCCATCGAAATATCCGAGTTATTAGCTCGTTTCCGATGCCTCTATGTATAGAAATAGAGGGTTTAGAAGGTGGACTCGCTTGACAGAGCTTCTTTCCTTTGCTCGTATGTCAGGGTCCTACCTTGTAGTCTTGAAAAAGACTTCCTTGGACGGTAAATTAGAGCGTATGAGCTGAGTAATTTACCGGCGTGCCCACAGCGGTCGGTGACGAGCCTAGTGCTACGAAACCCGGGCGACACGACTAGGAACGTCCCAGCGGGCGTACGATCTAAAGAGAATATCGATAGATGCACCGGGTGGCGTCCTGACAGATGAACTACGTTGGGCAATGAGCAGGATGAATAATCACTGGACTCGTAGATGCCAATGCGAGATCTGTGTGGAGAGAAGGTAGGCCTTGTAGAAAGCAGTAGGAAGCCGTTCTTGAGATGAACTCGGGATGCAGAAGGTTCGTCAGCGTAGAGCGTGTAGAAATCTTCGTACTTCTGAGTGTAGTCGTCGAGAGCGGAGAGTGGAATGAATTTCGGAGGGCTCCGAGCGGGGTATTTATAGGGAGGTGGCCGCCTCCTGCCGCCTCCTGATTGGTCCGCTTAATTTCATTAATTCGACTGTGTAATCTCATTGGCTCGCACATTGTTTTCTCAGTATCTGCGAGTATGATAGCTGAGCTGGTCCTCCGGGGTGGTTTCCCCACGTCCGTCGCTGCGACGGGGTCCCCGGGGGTGGCTTACGAGCGTCCGTCGCGGAGCCGACGACCTTGAGTTTCGACGGGGACCTCGGGTGTTTTCCCTGCGTCCGTTGTTCAGATGGGGTCCCCGGGGTGGCTGCTGGACCAGAGGTGGTTGCTTGCCGCCTCTTGGTTGGTTCGCCTATTGTCTCTCGTGTAATCAGTGTTTCTGATTGGCGAGTAGGCTTGTTTGAATTGTCCTTGCTAGTTTTAGAGGACGTTTGAGTTTTCTCGTTCAAGGCGACTTGGTTCGAGATACTTGTCGCGTCTCTCTCACCCAGTAAGTGTCTAGGGAGGTCGCCTTGTCTGTTATTAGTTAATATTTCACTTTTGAGAGAGAATTTCGTATTTTCTCTCTGGTGAAATATTTTGTTTGACGGAGTTATAACTAGACGTCTTGTAAATATTTTTGTGTTGTGTCTACCTCTTTTTGGTAGCCCTGAAAAGGGCTGTTGACAAGAGGGGGTGGTTTTCACCACAGGCATGTTTACGGCATATTTCGTATTATTATGTTTAATATGCGTAGGCCGGAAAAAGAGAGGCTCCGAAAGGTTTGTAGAAGTTACGAAAATGTCTCCTGGGAGTGGTACGTCAATTCCGTAAACTTTTTGGAACGGTGTAGTTTCCGTTGCTGGGTCTACTGCCGTACGCATGGCGAGTAGTACTTTTGGAAGGGCGTCGAGCCAATTTTCGTTTTGTGCTTTGAGAGCCTCTTTCAAAGATCTATTTCTGCGTTCTACCATTCCGTTTGTTGACGGTTTGTATGGTAACGTGTGAGTATGTTTTACTCCGAGACGTTCCATAATGGAATTAAATAGATCTGATTCGAATTGTATGCCTTGATCACTTGTGATGTATTTGGGTACGCCTTTTGAAGCTACCCAAATATTGATAAAGGCGTTTGTGATCGTGGCTGTTTCGATGTTGTTAAGAGGGACTGCCTCTAGCCAACCCGTTGCTCTATCGACCATCATTAGAATGTAACGTTTCCCTCCTTTAGCTAAAGGTAAGGGTCCGGTAATGTCAACGTGTACATGTGAAAATTTGTTAGCCGTTTCAAATTCGGAGTAAGGGAGCTTCACGGAGCGAGTGATTTTTGCTCGTTGGCAAGTCTCGCACGCTCGGACCCAGTTGGAGACATCTGCACGGAGTCCGTGCCAAAAATATCTTTGTTCAACTTTATACACTGTAGAGTGTATACCTGGGTGTCCCAAATTGTGAATTTGGCTGATTATTTCTTGCCTTATTTCGTTTGGAATATAAGGTCTTGGGTGTCCTAGGTCTAGGTTACACCAAATTTCTCCTTGAGGGAATTCAACTCGTGTGAGTTTCGATTTGTCCTCTGCGTTAGGAGGAGAACGAATTTGTGCATTTGAAATGTGCAGTAGAAGATTGCACTCTATTGCAGCCGTAATTTGCGAAATTTCGGCTATGGGTGGACCCTCGTCAGTTTGGGTTGAAATCGATTTTGTTTGAATTTCAACTGGATCGAAGGGTCTGGAGAGTGCGTCGGCGACGACGTTGTTCTCTCCGGGTATATGACGAATGTCACTTGTCATTTGAGAGATGTATGTTAGCCATCTTAATCTCATTTTAGAAAAATGTGCATTTTTCTTAAGCATCGTGCCTAGCAGAGGCTTGTGATCTGAACAAATATGAAAAGATCGGCCGTCCAAGTCATTGTGCCAGTGAATGCAAGCTTGGTAAACGGCGAACATCTCTTTGTCGAATGATGCTTTATTCTTCCATTGTTCCGGAATTTCTTTACTGAAAAATCCCAATGGTTGGTAAGATTTCGAGCCGTGTTTGTCTGTAATTTCCTGCTCCAGTGCCGCTCCGATGTGTGTGTCGGATGCGTCGCAGACTATTCTCCACTCTGCTGTAGGGTGTGGATGAGCGATATTATGCAATGTAGCTTTAATCATTGCTTGTTTTAAGCTGTTGAAAGCTTTTTCTCTCTCTGATGTCCATTCGATAGGTGTTTTGTCATTTTTTTTGTTTGACTGAATGGAGTCATACAGAGGTTGTGCCGTGTGAGCGAATTTACTTGAGCAAGCTCGGTAGAAACCACACATACCTAGGAATCTGCGTAGACTTCGTACGTCTATTGGCCTAGGAAATTGTTCTATGGCTTCTATTTTATCTCGTTTAGGAATTATCCCTTCTTTCGAGATAGTGAAACCTAGGAAATCGACGGTAGGTTTTGAAAAAATGCATTTATCAAAACCTACTCGAAGTCCGTGTTCCCCTAGCTTGTCGAAAATTTGTTTGAGGTGGTTCATGTGTTCTTTATAATTTTTAGAAGCCACCAGTATGTCATCTAGGTATACAAATGCGAAATCAAATTTTCGCATGATGCTGTCCATGTATCTTTGCCATGTTTGAGCCGCTCCGGCCAAACCCATGCTCATTTTCTTAAACTCATAAAGACCGAAAGGTGTAATAATTGCAGTTTTATGAGCGTCATCTGGGTGCATCGGAATATGGTAATATGCCGATTTTAAATCTATTGTCGAATAGATTCGTGTATCATGTAAATTCGCTTGGAAAGAGCGAATGTGAGGAGGAGGGTAGGCGTCTTTCTTCGTTTTCGCGTTCAGGAAACGGTAGTCGCCGGTGATCCTCCATGACCCGTCTTTTTTTGGCACACAGTGTAACGGGGATGCCCATTCGGAATCTGATGGTGCAATTATGCCTTCGGAAAGCATTTTGTCAAAAGTACTTTTGACTTGAGCCCGTTTTTTTCGCCCGCCATGGGTCTTGCACGGAAGTGTACTGGTGTTCCTTCCGTGGTTATACGGTGGTAAACCCCGTTGTTTTTTTCCACTTTCCTTGAAGTTTGCTCATTTTATCATTGTATGTTTCAATGATAGAGCGAATGTTTTCGTCCTCCGTGATTTGCACGTCCTCTGGTTGAGGGCTGTTGTCACTATGAGGGATAGTAGCTGCTATTTGTTCGTCAGTGAATTTTTTGTTCATGACTGCAGCTATTTTTTGATCGGCATAGCTTTTTATTTTATCTTTATAGATGTATTTGTGCTTGACCCGTATTCCGATATCCCAAGACTCGAGGAATGGTATACCGAGGATCGCTAGATCAACTTTCGTGATCATAAAATCGGTGGTCATGTCTCCGAGGCCGATGTTAATTGTCGTGTCAGCACGCCCTAGTGTGTCTATAGGGGCTCCGTTAGCTGCTGTGAGCTTTACGTTGGACTTATGAATTTTTAAGCCCAATTTTTTGGTGACATTGTGGGGCAGAATGTTCACTTCTGCTCCCGTGTCGATGAGAATTTCAGTGCCATTTAGTTTGCACTTGAAAAAAAGCCTTTTATACTCATTAGACTGCCGGTGTATAGGCTCAGATACACTGGCAGTTATTCGTTTTCCGAACTCTCTACGTCGGAGGTTGGAACGGTACTTTCTTGTACCGATCTCTGAGTATTTTCGTTTGAAACCCAGGTTTTAGGCTGGCTTATAGTCGCTGCCTTTTTGCTAGTTTTGGAAGCAGTGTTTGTCTTCCAAGTGCAGTGTTCTGGGTCTGCACATTTGCGAGTTTCGCTACCGAAACGTGCGTGGTTTCGACAGACATAGGCCGTCGGTTTGTGAGGCTTACTCTCTACTTGCTGGGGTTTGAACTCAGCTTGTTGTGAGAGGGCCTTTTTTGAAACCAGTTTTCATGGGTTTCGGAGTAGTTTCTAATCCTCGTATGTTGCGAGAGGGGTTCTCTGTGTTGTACGCGTGTAGCGTATCAGCTAGGTCGAGCCAGGCGGTCGTGGTTGGCTGAGCTGCGACCATACCTCGTGCTTCGATAGGTAGAGTTTTGATCCACTTTTGAGTGATCAGAGCCTCTGAGAAGTACCCAACAGCTTTAGAGTACATTTCGTGGTACTTGGTGCTGGGTTTTTTGGCGAGAGATGCGGGGTCCTCGAGTGCGAGGAGCCTGTCCTGTAAGGACAACCCGTATTCTCGCTGTAGGCGCTGTTTGGCCTCTTCATAAGGTGCGTGGGGTGCCGTGAGGTAAGCTGAGTCGATAGCTTCCCTCATTTCTTCCGGTACCCACTTGTATATAGCTGAGAAGCATTCGTTCTGCGTTCTCAGGTGTTTTTCGCACGCAGTATTGATCGAACTCGGCGAGTGCACGATCGATATTCTTCTTTTGGAAGATTGGTTTTTGATAATCTCCCATCTCCTCTAAAAGTGCTCGAAAGCCACTTTGTGTAGAGGGTTGTTGAGTGAGATGTGGGGCGTAGAGGCCCGGCGGGGGTCGTACGCCCGCAGTGGTTCCCTGAAATCCACTAGCTTCATAAGAGGGAACGAAATGCTCCGTGTTAAGCCTGTTCAAAGGCGGGGTCACCATTTGTAGTGGATTTATATATGTTGTAGACCAAGTGGGACATTTATATTCTGATTATGCGGGTTAGTCCCTGAGGTATTTCCGTAAGGAATGTGAGCGAAATCGCCAAGGTCAGCTTGCTTGGCGGGATGAACTGAGGGATAGTTCGTGTCGCAGCCGCGTGGAACACTGGGCTCGCATAGTGGGTGCTGGGTTCGATCAGTTTGGTACTGAGCCGTTTTGTAATATTCCGGCCTAAGATTTATATCTGTAGGAGGAATATGTTGAGCTTGGTTGAGGTACTGAAAAGTATCCTTTGTTTTTTGTACATTTGGAGTGTATTCGACACTCGGATCGGCCGGGTAGCCTTGTATAGAATATCGTGGATATTCGGAAATCTTTGTCGAATCATAATGATTGACTTCAGAGCGGGTCTGAAAGGTATCCTCGAACTTTTGTGTAGGTGAGGCTTGATCTAACGTTTCCTTCGTGAATACGTTAGGTGAGAAGGCGATCTCGTCGCGAGGATCGAGCCTTGAGCCGTCGCTAGGAACAGCGGACTGGCCGGGCAGCGGGTAGGTAGCGCTGCGTGGGCTAAGAGGCCCGGCCGCGCCGTGGTCTGCCTCCCCTTGCATGAGGAAATAGGACGGCCGACGCTCCATCGAAATATACGAGTTTATTAGCTCGTTTTCGATACCTCTATGTATAGAAATAGAGGGTTTAGAAGGTGGACTCGCTTGACAGAGCTTCTTTCCTTTGCTCGGATGTCAGGGTCCTACCTTGTAGTCTTGAAAAAGACTTCCTTGGACGGTAAATTAGAGCGTATGAGCTGAGTAATTTACCGGCGTGCCCACAGCGGTCGGTGACGAGCCTAGTGCTACGAAACCCGGGCGACACGACTAGGAACGTCCCAGCGGGCGTACGATCTAATGAGAATATCAATAGATGTACCGGGTGGCGTCCTGACAGAAGAACTACGTTGGGCAATGAGCAGGATGAATAATCACTGGACTCGTAGATGCCAATGCGAGATCTGTGTGGAGAGAAGGTAGGCCTTGTAGAAAGCAGTAGGAAGCCGTTCTTGAGATGAACTCGGGAGCAGAAGGTTCGTCAGCGTAGAGCATGTAGAAATCTTCGTACTTCGAGGTGTAGTCGTCGAGAGCGGAGAGTAGAATGAATTTCGGAGGGCTCCGAGCGGGGTATTTATAGGGAGGTGGCCGCCTCCTGCCGCCTCCTGATTGGTCCGCTTAATTTCATTAATTCGACTGTGTAATCTCATTGGCTCGCACATTGTTTTCTCAGTATCTGCGAGTATGATAGCTGAGCTGGTCCTCCGGGGTGGTTTCCCCACGTCCGTCGTTGCGACGGGGTCCCCGGGGGTGGCTTACGAGCGTCCGTCGCGGAGCCGACGACCTTGAGTTTAGACGGGGACCTCGGGTGGTTTCCCTGCGTCCGTTGTTCAGACGGGGTCCCCGAGGTGGCTGCTGGACCAGAGGTGGTTGCTTGCCGCCTCCTGGTTGGTTCGCCTATTGTCTCTCGTGTAATCAGTGTTTCTGATTGGCGAGTAGGCTTGTTTGAATTGTCCTTGTTAGTTTTAGAGGACGTTTGATTTTCTGTTTGGGTTTTCTCATTCAAGGCGACTTGGTTCGAGATACTTGTCGCGTCTCTCTCGCCCAGTAAGTGTCTAGGGAGGTCGCCTTGTATGTTATTAGTTAATATTTCACTTTTGAGAGAGAATTTCGTATTTTCTCTCAGGTGAAATATTTTGTTTGACGGAGTTATAACTCGACGTCTTATAAATATTTTTGTGTTGTGTCTACCTCTTTTTGGTAGCCCTGAAAAGGGCTGTTGAAAAGAGGGGGTGGTTTTCACCGCAGAGTGAGTAGAGATCTCTAGAATGATGAGAAGCCTTTGTTTTTCTGGTATATTGGTGTCTTTGGAATGATGAGTCTCTGGTTCAATTCCAATAGGGATCTTAAGTTTTTTTAATTTATTTATGCACCTGTATTTACCAGGATAGGTTACGCATAGAGGTTAAGGAGTGATCAGTGTCTTTTAAGCTGTGCATATAACTACGTGCCACGAGCATCAAATTCAAAGGCAGTGTGGTATCATCTAATAAGAGAGATGGTACATAATAAGTAAGTTGAAACCTATTATAAATGAGCAATAGGGACCCTAAACCACCTGCTCTGTGGTCGGCAATGAGTAAAAGGTCGTGGGAATTTTCGTACTTCAGTGTGGAAAATTTAGGAATTTCCCTCTCGAAAAATGGGAATTTCGAGATGTAGGTAACTACCTCGATTGGCAACACTGGCCTCTAGGCCTGAGATTTCTTTGTATGGAAGCCCTATAGGTTCATTTGGACAGACCATTCGGAACTGTTCTACCTAGGCCACGCCCCTTTTTAGCTCTTAGGACAGTCACAAAATGTCTGAACGTGTGGTTCACTGTTGAGTCATTCTCAAACTACCTTACATTTTTACAAATTAAACACTGAAAGTCGCTGAAAATTGGTGAAATGTTTACCCTATTGTTCTGTTGCCTCTCCAAGTGTGCAAAATGCTTGGCAGCTCATAAATTGCATTTCCGAGCTCAGAATCGGAATTTAAAATTCCGATCTACGACAATGTGACTGTTCTCAGACACGTTTCCTGACAGTATGTAATATCTCTTCAGGCAGTTCATAAAAGACAATAATGATATTTTCAAACAGACTTTGTATTTTATGTACATGAGTAGGTGATGTACAACATCGCCTCAGACTGGAAATTCAGTCTTTTAAGACCTCTAAAAAATTTTTAGGATATCATTTACAACTCAAGTAGTACGTTTTTACACATTTTACTTGACTGGATCATAGTCAAATTATATTTATTAAGATCACATAGGTAATTATTGTAAATCACAAAAATTCAAATTGATTGGAAATTCCAGTTTTCAATCACGCTTTAGGAGTGGATTCCAAATTAGTCAAGAAGTAAGCCTTGAAAATTAATTCCAAACTTGAAAAATTGAACATTGAAAAGCCACCTCTAAACACCAGGAACTCATTGGGGGAAAAAAAAGTGAGATTGGAATAGTCAATTCACTGCTCGTCCAATAGTCTTCCAGTTCCATTTCAGAGCGTAGAGAATGAAGAATAAAGTAAATCAGTGAAGAATAGAACTACGAAACTGTGCTAACGTTTTCATAACAAAAGTGGCGCCTACCTACTTACTCCTGGTAGATACGGCCCTAGCAACGCTACGAAAACTAATTTGATTTAGGACAATAAAGCTGATGGATTCGTTGCAGACTATAATTAGCCAAAATTTTTCGAAACGTTGCTAACAGATTCATGCTGCACGATTTACACTTCTTCCATGTGCAAATCTGCAGAGCACAACATGTGACCTTAATTCTCATGAGGGGCATCGCAAGTAAAATCGAGGAAGACTAAGCTGTTATCACGTTAACAATCACGTTCTGTGTACTGTGTTTTCGTTTAACAGTATTCTGTATATTCTGTCATGCACAAATTTTAAGGCACATTTCTGTCGCTCTTTGTATAGGTAGATTAGTTCTGTAGTTTACTGTATAATGTGGTTAGATGTTGTATACATTGCATCACATTTTCGTTTATGTCGGTAAATTCCATGTTTACATATTGCGTACTGTGCATCTCAATTTTTTTTGCTAGTGTTCGATTTCTCGTTTGACATTTGACAGGGTTTCGCACCCGAGTAGTACCTAATACATTAGATTTTACTTTTTACCTACAGTCCTGTTTACCTGGAGGAGGGAGGAAGTTCTCATGAGATTTCGATCTTGGAAGAGCTGCCAACGAATTATCTTATGAGGTAGCTAGATCAAGATTTCTTGCCTTTAGTTGTTATCAAATTATTAGAGCTTAGCTTAAATCACATTATCAACAACCCGGTGCTGTAGGTGAAAGTTACGCAGTGACTTCATTTCGTGGGGTAACATTAGGAAAAGAGTTTCAGGCACAACGGCTCACCCTTAAGTTGAGGCTCCTGTAATGAGACATAAGTGTAGCAGAAAATCTAAGGGTTTCCAGTGTAATCTCTTTCAGGAGCATGAAATACTAGTTGTTATCTAGTTTAAACGAGATCCTCTACAGAAAACAGAAGGTGGTTTGAGAATAATCAACGTTCGAATATTTTGCACTTGATGTTCAACTCCAAATAGTAGGTACCTGGTACAAGGCATCGCCACCATGGATGGTGGTGTCGAAGGTTGACTAAGCTGAGCTGCACTCAATATTACAAACGACCTACTTATTTACTTTTTCCCAACAAACTATATATATACCTGTTATATTAGTAGAGCAGAAGGATAAGTAAAGTACTAGGTTTGTTTCCACTGCTGCAGAGCAAGGGTCCTCCATGGCTGTTCAGTTCATATGGCAGCGGAAATGCTCGAGGACATGTTCGGGGCAGTAATGGATACGAAGGAACTTAAGCAAACAAACCCTTGGTTTCGTGCCCTCTGACGTCCGATCTTCTGCTATTGTTCTTTGTAGTGGATTTATTGTTTGTGTTTGCTTTGTAGTCTGTGTACAAAGATATGGGGTCACCGTTTGTAGTGGATACATGATCCGGTTATGCGGGTCTGTCCTACATGGAGAATTTAAATATGTTAAATTCTGAGTAGGTATCCCGAGAGGGAAGTTTGGACCAGATAACGTGTCCTGATGAGGACAGTGTAGTGTTGGTTCCGGGGGAACCAAATTTGGGGCGTGATCGCCCGGGTGTTGTCCACGGATGGTGGAGGTCCTGTAATCCTGTAGAGGATTATTGAAAGGACGTGGGTCTTTCCTGTTGGAACGACGTTGAGGCCGACGGGCCATGTCGTTGCTAGGAAAAACGGAGCCCTGAAAAGGGCAGTTATTGTAGGGGGATCTAGCCGGTGCAGAGGTGAAGCCTCTTTGAGCAGCGATGGGGATCGGCCGCCTACCCGTGCGCTCAGCCGGCGGGGGAGTGAAGCTCCCTTGGCGACTTCAGCGAGCAGCGACAGTGTGGCACTCGACCAGACACGAAAGATGTAATCTTTCACTGGGGAGCCGGGAATCCCAGGACGGTTGCCCAAAGACAACCCGGGGCCGAGGACTTACTGAACGGGGAGATCAACAGAGTGTTGTCTGCAACCCGTCGGAAGATCTGGAGGTTCTATAGACAACAAATTTGTTGTCTGTAATGAAGAACTGGATGTTCTTGAAGGTCTCAATCAGAGTTGAACTCTGTAATAAAAGTAGGAGCGGCCGAGCGCTGCTTATGTTTTGCAAGGGGAACTTGAGAGTTCCCCCTGCCCGCCCAGGGCGCTCTTGGGTTTTACCCCCAAGCCAGGGTCAAACGGGCGGTATCAAAAGCGAGAATACTGTTCTCCCGTTTCATTGATTATACTGATCTTATTTGATCGTATAAGATCTTTGACAATCTTCCTCGGGGAAGTTGTTTTTCCCGTTTTGATGTTAGTGAGTCTGGGACAATGAGGACGACTTCGGATGGCTGCACCCCTTCTGCTTCCATGGGTGAGCTTACTTCCCTGCCTTGCCGCTAGAGAGCTCCTGTTTTGTAGCTCTGAGTGCTGGATCTGCGGTGTCCCATCGTCTTTGATTGTTAAAGACATTTCTGGTGTCTTTTTGTGTGGTAAATTCACCACATTCTTATATTGGGTAATCAAAAGTTCCAAAGAATGCACGCATGGAACAAGCTGCACCCGGTCTTGGTCCGGTGGATCAGAAAGTTCGTGTTCAGATCATGTTCCAGTTATCTTGCACCGAATATGAACTGGGGGATTGTGGAAACGCCTTTTTCTTACTCCTTCTTCAATGTGTAAGCGCAGTTTGACCTGGACCTGTTCGGTACAGCAGTGGAAACAATGCTACTATCTGTATCTGCTTGTTTTTAGCAGGGTAAAGTTTGTGTCATAGAACGTTCATCACGGTAACCTCTAGACTTTTAGAAATCCTACGGATTTTAGAATTCCTTATACCCCGTTTACATTCAGTCACTGACCCTCCCGCAGAGGCATTTTTATCACGGCAAAGGAGGAAGTAGAGACAGCATCGGCTCTACGCCACTCAAGCCTCATCTCCACTGGAAGTTACGCGAGTGGGGTGTTTAGATACTGCCCTCACTGCCACTCCTACAGCCTGTCCTTTGAATCTTCACCAAAAGCCGTCAGCAGAGGGAGCACAAACAGGACAAGTGAGGAGCAAGGGGCAGCGCGAGTGAGGTGTTTATATGCTCATGCTGCCCACTTCCATGGATGTGGGCTGAATGTTAACAGGGTTGCCCCTGTGACTTATGACGTCATAAGTCGCAAGCACCAAGTCAAACCAATGAACTTCTTTAAACTCCTGATGTATAAAACGGGACATTTTTATGAATGATGGCGTCATTAGTCTTTTTGGTACTCTATCTTGCAATCATAATGAATTTAAAAAAAATAGCTTACATAACCTATTTGAAAGGTAATTTCGCTGGCCGCCTCGAATTGGAGTCATCTTGTGAATCTTTTGCTTAGTTCAGCAAATGTTTTTAGTCTCTTCCATTTTATCTCGTAGAGAAGCAGGGTGAATGATGAATTATGACCAAATGCTTCGGTTCTTATCTCAACTATCTCCAAACGGACTTACCTACCTGTAAATTAAGTGCTCATTGGAGTCTTCTTCAAGGCCACGAGGGCACATTGGTGAAATATTTTTGTCTATGATATATATCATCCTATAGAACTCATGATGTACAGTAAGGATGCTATCATAGTTCTAACCGATACTTGTTTGGTGTTAAGAGATGCGGCAAGCATTGTAGTCTGTCTTGTATTTGACGGTTTCTATGCGGTCCATTTTTTATTTTTGATATACAGGCATTTTTGGAAATGCAAATGGTTGAGGAGGGGCCGATCTATTTTGATATGTTCAATGTACGAGGATTTAGGATGGCCCGTGATTTGAATTTTTGCAGGACCGCGAGACGAGCAAACGTAGTCATGGTAGTAGCATGTGGAGGAGAGACTATAAAATAATCATGTACCTAATTTTAAATAATTGAAGTTTCTATTATCATCTGAGTGAGCTCCAGAGCGAATTTCTTAGCTACTCAACCTACTTAATTTTGTCGGCATGAAACATGATCCGTTTTTTAATCTGATTCACAAATTGGTATGTGGATGACTCTTAGTGTATTGGTTATGAAATTTATAGTATAAATTGAAATATTGTAATCAAAACCTCAGATCTTATCAGAGATGAGATTGCCAATGTAGACAGGTGCGAAGACAATTTAAGTTTCAGGAATTCCTTCTAGTTGTGGGGCTGGACTCCAGCTGAAAAATACTGCTATCAGATGAATGTATGTATGTGAATCAGTAGATGGTGAAGAGTATTCAAATCTTCAGGAACTACATGGAACAATTTCGGTGTTGGTGGAGAAGAATTTAGATATGTCTAGTTGAGTGACTCTGCAAAGAATAATGGGTTGTTTTGTAATCATTTGTACCGTATTTTCTCGTGAAGAAGAAGACAATTAAAAATTCAATTCTTTTTAGCCGATTCTCTTATACAGGATACGGACACACTGCAGCATGGAGTAAGCCCTCGTAAATATCCCATTTGTGCCCCCTCCCCTCCCTGTCCACATCATTCCAGTTACTTTTTTCATTCCCACTATGCTGAGCCTCGTAATCCTTCTTCAGTGCTGTAATGAGTGATTCCATTGTTTTTTTACTTCTAGTTCTGATAGGATGAACTCAGTGAAGTTGAGTTAAATGAACAACACTCGGTGAAAAACTGCCCACCAATTCGAAAGCTATGGGTGTTGACGTGGGTGCCATCAAGAATAGGCTCAAGGCAACAGAGTGTCCAGCTTTTTGGGATTTGCCCCAGGAAAGTTGGAAAGTGTCGATAATAGATAAACTTGAAGTGAAAAATGAAGAAATTTCTGCCCCACTATGGAGAAAGTGAGTTTTTTGCAACCTCAATTAGATGCTAAGCACCATTAAATTTTAATTTTAATTATACTTGAGTTTCAAAATGGCTAACTCTTATTTTTATTGATCACTACAGTAGACTCTATTATTATAGTAATTCTATGTTGGGGGAAATTTCAAGTATCTAACGAATAATTTATGATTTCAAACCATCATCTATTCCTCCATTATATGTTTTAATTGAAGAACTTTTTGCTTGGATGTTGCAGCATCGTTCTTGAACTGGCGATCAGTTACGAGTACATGAAGCAATCACTTTTTCCGGTCTGTTCCCAAAAGCTCCAAGACTGTTTAACGTGGGTGAATAACAGTGACGATCGGGATTTCATCAAGAAGTACGAAGCTTCCTTCCGGCATTTGATCCTGTCTTTCAAGTCATTCATCGCACTTGAAAAAGGGGACCACTCTGAGGCGTTGAGGGTGAGTTTTGTAATGATTTTGCCGCTCAACAAGTTGCTAGATACCAGCTTATGATGACATAGAAAGAACTATCAAGAAAGCTTTAACTGTTTTCAGTTCGGAATCCAATGGATTTTAAATGGCAAGCCTTCGGTTTTTCTGGTTTTACGTGGGCTCCTTGCTCTATGATTACATGACCCAAGAATGGTTTACATTGCATAAAATTGACAAGTTTACTTTTTTCTTTTGTAACCGGGTGTTTCAATTTTCAGAAAGTTTTGAAATATCGTATTGTCTGATTTATCTCTCCCAGAATACTGCATAGAGTATTTGGCTTATATGAAACTAGTGAAAAAATTGGGCAATGTACTATCTATTTTTTGTTGTAAGTACCTACACAAAACTGAGTTCAGAACAAGTTTGAAATCATTCATCTAGTAGGACAATAAGGGCTTAATTAGCTACGACGACGCCTAGGGCCCATCAGCTGAGTAGCTTCTAAAGCTATTTCCTGTGGTATTTACCCCATAAAGCTGGAATTTAGCATGTAGCCTCTGCGAAACTTCAATTTGATGATGCGTACAACCCAGATCAGCCGAGTGAGCTAAATTCTCTCCTTTTCACTCTAGGAATGTGAAATTTGACGAGGAGCCTCTCCAGGACGTTATGAGAAGAATGAAATGACGGGTCCCACGGATCAGCTGATTTAGCTAAATTCTCTCCTATCCACCCTGGGAATTTGAAATTTGATAGGGGCATCGAGAAACGAATCAAATTATGGGCTCTTTCCTTATCAGCTGAGTGAGCTAAATTCTCTCCATTTCACCCTAGGAATGTGAAATTTGACAGGGAGCCTTTCTAGGATATTAAGAGTCAAATGCAATGACGAGTTCCAGCCAGATCAGCTAACTCAGCTCAATTTTCTCCTATTAATCCTAAGAATTTGAAATTTGATAGGGAGCCTCTCTAGGACATTAAGAGACGAATGCAGTAAAGGGCATCAACCAGATCAGCTGACTCGGCTAGATTCTCTCCTATTAATCCTAAGAATTTGAAATTGGACAGGGAGACTTTCTAGGACATTTCGAGTCGAAAATGACGAGTTCCGACCAGATCAGATGACTCAGCTGAATTCTCTCCTATTAATCTTAAGAATTTGAAATTTGATAGGGAGCCTCTCTGGGGCATCGAGAAACGAATCAATTATGGGCTCTTTCCTTATTAGCCGAGTGAGATAAATCCTCTCCTTTTCACCCTAGGAAAGTGAAATTTGACAGGGAGTCTTTCTAGGACACCAAGAGTCAAATGAAATGATGAGTTCCAACAAGATCAGCTTGCTCAGCCAAATTCTCTTCTATTAATCTTAAGAATTGGAAATTTGTTAGGGAGCCTTTCTAGGACATTAAGAGTCGAATGCAGTGAAGTGTGGGCATCAACCAGATCAGCTGACTCGGCTAAATTCTCTCCTATTGATCCTAAGAATTTGAAATTGGACAGGGAGACTTTCTAGGACATTTCGAGTCGAAAATGACGAGTTCCGACCAGATCAGATGACTCAGCTGAATTCTCTCCTATTAATCTTAAGAATTTGAAATTTGATAGGGAGCCTCTCTGGGGCATCGAGAAAAGAATAAAACGATGGGCTCTTTCCTTATCAGCTGAGTGAGCTAAATTCTCTCAATTTCACCCTAGGAATGTGAAATTTGACAGGGAGCCTTTCTAGGACATTAAGAGTCGAATGCAATGACGAGTTCCTACCAGATCAGTTGACTCAGCTAAATTCTCTCCTATTAATCCTAAGAATTTGATATGGAGCCTCTCTAGGATATTAAGAGGCGGATGCTATGACGGGTTCCGAGATCAGCTGACTTAGATAAATTCTCTCCTTTTTACCCCAGGAATGTGAAATTTGACAGGAAGCCTTTCTAGGGCATTAAGAGTTGAATGCAATGACGAGTTCGTACCAGGTCAGCTGACTCAGCTAAATTCTCTCATGTTCTCCCTAGAAATTTGAAGTTTTATAGGGAGGGAGCCTCTCTTGAACATCGAGAAACGAATATAACGATGGCCCCTTTCCATGAGCCATCACTTACAGTGTCCGACGTATCTTTCACTGTCTCCAAAAGGTTGGGCAATGCATCAACAGAAACTAATTAAAATACCCGTATTCACCCTTTATACGTACTACTTTATTATTTATATTCAACGTTTTCTTCAATTAAGTAATAAATTATAATGAATATATGATTATTTGTAACTATGACTGTACGAATAATATGTTAGGCGGGACAAAGTCCGCCGGGTCAGCTAGTCGATTTAATAAAATGTAGGTTATTTAGCAGGTTTGATATCACCGAATTTTCTTGCTCCTCTAGTTTTATCTGGGAAAGTCTTCATCGTTCAGGAAAAAGTATAATGTGTGTTATCCAAGTTATTGCATGCCTTTTTGGCCTTAATTCTGAAGAATATCTAATCTAAGGCAGTAAGTAAGACTATACACTTTTTACGTCTTTCAGTATAATGTAAAATATTTTGCAACTACCATCCACCCTGCAATAAACCGTGATTTCGTTTTGATTCACAAATTCAATATGATTAACTATTATTTAGTTGTTCACTATTGTTTAGTTGTATGATTCAACATTTCGAGTCGGAGGCTTACAAAATACCTTGAAAAATAAACTAAGTAAAAGATCACTTCTCCACACCGATTCAAGTTACAGAACCCCCCCTACCCCCCTCTGTATTAGTTTTGTATGTACTGACTGTGAAATATCTCCAACATGCCTGTAACATATATTCTTCATTTTTCAGTGCTTAAATCAAGTTGTGGATCTCAGCAAAATGAGCAAACCAGAACTTGCTGCTATTTATGGAATAAAGAGTAACGTATTTACCGAATATGGAGTTAAAGGTAAATATCGTGGGTGGAGGTGAGACTAATGTCGGTTTACTCTCTGTGGTGCGGAGTGCTCTGTGG
The DNA here is from genome assembly GCA_030762985.1 of Adelphocoris suturalis. Classification (NCBI taxonomy): domain Eukaryota; kingdom Metazoa; phylum Arthropoda; class Insecta; order Hemiptera; family Miridae; genus Adelphocoris; species Adelphocoris suturalis. The sequence continues at coordinate 34,959,184 of CM061044.1, read as the reverse complement.
TCCGTAATCTAGTACCTACTCCTGGCCTCATAACACAAGATTATAAGGAGGCTTCGCCTCAGAAAGGTATATGAACTTCATTAAATCAAACTCAAGTTTAGAGAACGGAAATTATTGAATTATCGACTAATCGAACTTTTGGAACCAACCTGAAATAATTCTACCACGAGTACCATCAACAGAATTCAAGTGATCCAAAACCGGGTTATCCGTATCTTCTCTAACGCACCCTGTTACGTTTGCAACTCAACTCTCCCTTACCGTTTAAGAATCAATTTGAAGTGCGTATAGAGGCCTAGAAGAGGGGATGTCACTTCATGAAAATCCCCTATTCGCTCGCATCCCACAGAACCCTCCTCCACCACTCAAAACAGTGCCGTCCTTAGGGTGGAGCGAGTGGAACGGCCGCTCCAGGCCTCGCGCTGAGGAAGGCTCCAGGCCTCTCGCTAAAACACAATAAGTAAAAGTTTTGGTTGAATTGAAATAGTGTGCAGAGTGAAGATATACATGCCTAAAATATAAAGTCTGATTATACGCGCAATATTTTCAATTATTGGATAGATAAAACAAAAACGAACAAGATATTAGTGACTTAAAGAAAGCAATGCAAAACATCGTTTGATAGCGGCGCGGACGAGCGCGAGGCTAGGGTTCGGTCATATTGCCGCCGCGCCACTATCAAACGATGTTTTGCATTGCTTTCTTTAAGTAACTAATATCTTGTTCGTTTTTGTTTTATCTATCCAACAATTGAAAATATTGCGCGTATAATCAGACTTTATATTTTAGGCATGTATATCTTCACTCTGCACACTATTTCAATTCAACCAAATCTCAGCCGGCAAACCTGAAACGAAATTACTCGGTACAAACCAACCAGAAATGGGTGTTTTGCACCACCCCTCCCCCTTTTAGAGTGTAAGAGATAAACGTTTTGTTTATCAAAAAGCTTACAATTACGACTTTGCAAGTATAGCTTGACAACTATTTTTCGGAACCTCCCCCCCCCCCCCCCCCCCCGGTATCCATAGTTAAAAAAGGCCTCGCAAAAATGTTTTGCTCCAGGCCTCGCATTTTCTAAGGACGGCACTGACTCAAAAGGAAAATAACACAATTAATCAATGTTTAATTGCTAATACTGACCTTTATAACATTTCTGGTTCAGGGCAGCCAGTGGGCTGGATCAAAGACAAGTAACATGCAATTTTTATATTATTTTATACGCATAACGGGAATGTCAACAAAGACTATTTAAGTACAAGACCAAAGGTGTATTTAAGGACAAAATGGGTTTGCTAGGTCTATATACGGATCGCACGAGTTTGACGAGACAAAATTTATTGCAATTTAGTTTTTGTGAAATAAAAGCAATTCGTCCATAGCGAGTATATCGTTCATTTTTCCCACCTCCGTCAATCTACCTATAATACGTGTAATAAAGATTTATATTACGATCATAATAACAACACACAAGAATGAAGTAGGTAGTTGATGTCAGTATAATAGTATTAATATATATAATATAGACACCATCAACGCAAAGAATCTATATCTATAAAAGAGGATGTATGTATGTATATATGTATATTGCCTATAGACTCCGAAACCGCTCGACAGATTTTAATGAAACGTTCAGGTATTATTAGGCATGATTTAAGGATTGTTCCTGTAAAGTTTGGTGCAAATCCGTTCAAAGGGCTCTGACCCAGAGGGCATAAAAGGGTGCAGTGTCAGGTTTTAGAAATGTTAGTGGTTGTAGAAATAGTTGAACAGAAAGTACTGGTACCTTCTTGACGGCCTACTACATTTTTTTTGACATTTTATGTCTTTACTATGGCACATAAATGAAAAAGCGTCACGCGGGGAGCGTTACGTGGTGAGCGTTACGCGGAGATTCCCTAATGATCCCACGATTGTGAGATTTGGTATGTAGCCCCTTGAGGGACTTCTGAACACAACTGACCGATCCCAGATCAGCTGAGTGGCTCTAGAATCCAGTTTTTTCCCTAATGATCCCACGATTCTTAGATTTAGTATGTAGCCCCTTGAGGGACTTCTGAACACAACTGACCGATCCCAGATCAGCTGAGTGGCTCTAGAATCCAGTTTTTTCTTTAATGATCCCACGATTCTGAGATTTGGTTTGTGGGCCCTTGAGGGACTTCTGAACACAACTGATCCCTAATGATCCCACGATTGACTTAATAACAGTTTAAAATTACGATCAATAAACAAATTTAATTTGGGCGCAGCAACGCGCGCGGGGGGAACGCTAGTTTTTCTATAAACATGGGGATCCCCATATTTTTCTATTACTACTATGTTATTTTAAAGGGAGCTTTACCATATTATAGAGGTAGTCGTGCCCTCCAATGTTGATTTCATTGATGTAATACTTTCGGCTGCTTGCTTCCATACACCTATAGATCACAAATCTCCTCCATCGCTCCATCAACTAGGAGGTTTCCCGAATGCTTGCAGCATTACCTCTCTGGATGGCGAGGGAAATTCGATGCTTCAGGTAGTCCTTGCATCTCCACTTTTCTCTATCAACATCCTGCCAAGTTGGTTAGTGAAATCCTTAGATTCTTTGCACCATGGGCAAAGTTTCTTGAAGGCCAACTCCACAAACAGAAACCCTGCTGCCTGAATCTGTTAATATTTTTCTTGCTTTTGTATGCTCACAATACTGCTGGAGCACCAGCTTCCACAGGTGTACTAGGCATATTAGTTGGGGGTAATTTGTCGACACATGTAACGTCCCACAATAATCTTTACTCTCTGTACCAGGGAGCAAGGGTCACTCCATCTGGGCGTTTTCCGTCGTTCCTGCTTAACCCACACGGTTCCAATGAAGAAAGTATACTAGCTGTTGCTAGAGTGGGTTTTATAGTTTTATTCAGGTCATTGTGCCTGGCCCAACATCTTTTGCTCTATGTGCAGCTAACCCATGGACTCCATATCCATTGACAACACATCCACAGCTTTTGAGGACATCTCTCAATCATTAGGACAGCCTATTGTTTTGGTATGTATGGGGTGGTGACAGACTTCAACTCTAAGAAAAAAGAACCACATAGAAATCTAATCCACCCAAATTTGTGAAAACTATAGATGGTACTATTCATGTGTGACAAATCTTGTTCAGTGAGCCTAGGCCTTAACTCAGAAGCATTGTTTGCAGTTGTATGGAGGATACCTACTTAGTTTTCCACCAAAAGGGATGAAAGGGATGTTCTTGTAATGCAGGGATTATTTTTCATGTTTTAAATGGAAGTCGATTGTATCCTATGAATTTTGACAACTCTCACACCCTACGAACTAAATCACTCGCGACGAAGTTGTGGAAACCCATTATAAAACGGAAGTTAGTGAAAAACGTTGTCTATTTCCACGAAAATTTTTTCGTGGAAATAGACAACGTTTTTCACTAACTTCCGTTTTCACACCCTACCTTTTTTTACAGTGTGTTTCCACTGTGTAATAGTCCAAAAACATTTGATACGCTGACAGCATTCAAATTCAGGCCTTTAAACCCTTTTGAGACAGAATTTTCTTTCTAACCGTGTTTTACCCAACTGGACTATTGAAACCGATTTAATCAAACCTCTTCTACTAGGAATTTTCCTTGAACGTAACTAATTAGGTAGTGTTATGTTACTTAGACCAAATCATTTTCACAAAGAAAATAAGTGCACTGCGTTTACCTGAAAGCATCAGGGAAAACTGAAGCACTCACTAAAGCTGGTTGGGTTGAAAATAGTATAGAAAACAATTTATAGCACTTTTATTTCTGAACGTTATTCACTGTTTGCTTGAACAAAAACGTAATCATGGAGTAGAGCTAAAAAGTTAATAATGCAGACTGATAACACAAGGAAATGCTGCTGCAGTGGTGACCATTATCACTACACTCATTATTGGAGTGTGCGGATAATATGAATTAAAACCAAGTGGGACAGTGAAGTACCTTTTCGTCAACAATAAATTTCCCAGGTTTTAAATATTAGCCTTCTCGGCTAATTTGAGAAACTGCAGGCCGCTGGCTCAGCAGATGCTCGCTGGAAGCAGTTTCAGATTAGCGAGGTTGCCACAGTGGGTTTTGACTCAAGTAACTGGGGAAGTGAAAGATGCCATTTCAGGGAATATGATGTTTACAGTCTGGCTTGTGAGGGATTATTACTTATAAAGTTTGAGTCCTACTGTTCTACTTCAAAATTAAACGTCCAAAAATATTTGATACCCCGACAGAGTTCGAACTTACGCCTTTAATTTCTTTAAGAGAGAAGTTTATTTGAAGACAAGCGCTTTAGTCAACTGTGCTACTGAAGCCTATGCAACCAAACCTCTTCAATTGTGTGGGTTTTCCCTGAACAAACAAACTGTACCATCAAATGGCTAAAAATCTTGATGTCTACATTACACACAAGGTGTCTAATATTTATAGGAGAGTGCGTCCATGCCACATTATCAGGATAACATAATCAACTATAGTAATTTTAAAATATTGGTAGTATATAGCTTGAATTGTGTTGTACGACTTGTGGATATTCCTTAGTCAGTGTATCCTTACGGGTTAGTCAGTGTATTTTGTGATGGATAGGAGTAGCTCCTCCTTCTTAATTCTTGAATACTCTGAATCTGGCGATAATGCTTGACGGTTTATACAACCAATGGCACTACCTTGATAATGCATGGATAGGCAAATTGGGCATTAACCCTTTAAACTAAATAACTCAAAAACTAAAAATCATACCCCTGCCCTGCCTATTTCGAGCCACCCCTTACACTCTGTCCCCCCCCCCCCCCCCCTGTTTTTTTTAAAGCCCCGGGAGTGTGATCGATAGGAGTAGTTCCTCCTTCTTGATTCTTGAATACACTGCATCTGGTGATATGCCTGACGGTTTATACAACCAATGGCACTACCTCTGGGTGTAGCAGGTTAATCCTGTACACCCTCTCTTAAGGATTAACCCTCTCTTTCCATCACCTCTCGTAGTTACAATTTTCCATGTCTATTGCAGTTAAGGTTAGAAAATGGGTTCAAGAGTATTATTCCACGCCTTATGCTCTAGGTACTCAAGAGGCCTTTTCGTGGGCTAGAAAAGCCCTTAAGCTTGATGATACCGAGGCTGAATGGTACTTCTTGCTCGGAAAACTCCACTTTCGTCAACGGAACTACACTCTCAACCGGGAACCATGCGAGGAAGAACACATGTGCCTCGAAAAAGCTCATCAGATGAGTAAGAAAGCGCATACTGCTGTCTACTTGGCCACATCCTACAACAATAAAGGGAAGCAAATCTACTACAAACAACCTTTGACTGGTGGGAAAAAGGTTTTTGAACCTTCTGACGAAGTTAAAATGAAGAAGTATTATCATAGAGCTTTGGAACTGTACAAGTAGGTTTTATTATTTACTGTTAATTTCCATTTTAACCGTTTCTTGAGTTTTATGACTCTCAATGCAATGCCGAGAGAGTGTGTGTGTGTGTGTGGTGCCCGCACAATTACAGGAGAGTCTGGAGCTTGCACATGTTAGCTGTGCGACACTAGCGATAAGAGCAAAAGCTGACGGAGTCACATTCTTATTTGGCTTAACGTAATTAGTGGCATCTTACTCATAATTCACTCATCAATTTTTCATAGTGAGTAGTTGAGACAAGTCTTTTCGGTTGTTAGACATTAGGAAAAGATGATTAGGGACATCTAGAGACTCTATGTTCAACAATCCAGGAATCTTCCTTCTGAGCATTGGTGGCCAAGCTTAATAGCTAAGGACATACTTTGGGAGAACTTGTATCGCAAGTTGACCCGAAAACGGCTTAATGTTGCCTTTAGTATTTCTCTGGCTAGAAGCACGGCCGATATGTGCAAGATCTAGATGCTCCTCGCAATTACTCAATTAAATAATATGTATTTATTATTCATATTCAATATAGGAGATGGGAGGAACTTATTGAGAACAACCTGTTAAGTTTGAGCCAAGTACTTAGCGTCTGGCCATTTGTGAATAATGATGTCAACTGGGAATGCGCATCTTGCGGCGCAGCATTGCCCCAGGCCAGAGTGCCAGCTGCGCCACACTTGTGGAGACTGTACAGTTTTCATGTCAGTTGGTCGCATGTGCCATTTTGGAGGCACGGCTGATCCTATCTGCCCACAATTCGATGACCCCCCCAGATATCAGATATATATATCAGATATATTTTTTCCCAATCTCTCATCTGATATATATATATATATATATATATATATATATATATATATATATATATATATATATATATATATATATATCAGATATATTTTTTCTACTCTTCTATTTGACAAAGGCAAAAGCCGAAATATTATAACTGTGAGTTTCGTTGTAGTTTATCTGTATATATTTTTATGTTCTATTTTTCTCCGCACATCTGAGCAATATAATATAATTTTAATAAACGAGGTTTGAAAAATGCCTGAATGATTAGAAAGAAACGTATATATATATATATACTTGACTATTTGATTAATGTGAACTATAATTTAATCGTTAAAATCCTTTATTTCCCTTCTAAAATTACTGGTTTTTGTAGGGAGGCGATGGACCTGAATGAGGGGCAGTGCTTGCACATCCTGATAAGATGCTCTCATGGACTCGCCATTCTTCCCGGTGAGTTCCGGAACACGGCTCTCGCTTTGGAACTCGCCGAGAAAGTCGTGAAAAAATCTCCAGATAACGCCATGGTCCATTCAGTACTCAGCCTCATTTATAGGAACCGAAGAGAAGTAAGAGCTTTCATTATTCATTTAAATTGTGCCAATGGCATTAATATAAAGTCATAAAGGCATTTATTGGCAATTAGCTGGTTCACCCGTGCGTTGCACAGATTGACTTGAATATACGCAAGCCCCCCTCTCTCACCCATCACATTTTGGGACACCCCTATGGATCTGATTAAAAAGTCCTTATTTAAAGTACTTACTTATAAATTGCCTAGTAGGACCAAACTAATGATACGACCCCCAATCTCTCTCCACAAACACCCCCCATATTTCAGATTAAAAATTTTCTTGATAGGTAACCCAAAAGTACGTTCAGACTAATCCAATTTCATTCGTCCGAACATAAAATACCAGTTCATTCAGTGATGACCAAATTATTCCATTTAACCACCCCTCCCCCCTCCATTTTTTTCTTTACCACAAACTCCTCCCTATTTTGAGGCTAGACAACTTTTTTCTAATAGACGCAAGAAAAATGCTAAACATAACCCTTGGGAAGGTTACAGTTCAATGAAAAACGTAATCTAAACATCCGCCAGAATGCGCTGTTATTCGCCTAATCAGATCTCCTGAAGTTGCGAATGTAACGATGAGCTAGAAATCTTCAGTCGATGGAAGTGAAAAAATCCCGTAATCTAATAACCAAGAGTTCCCATTGTTTAAGGGGGTTGGGAAGGTTTAAAAAAATTGTTCACCAAATTTTTAAATGTCTGTTTATTAAAGTATAGAAGCTCAGTAACAATTTAAGCTTAGCCTCACGTGTTAATCTCTATTTGTTTTTGAGGTATAAATTTTGGTCAGTAACCTGCCGGGTCATAGCGTGGGGGAGGTTGATGCCTGGTGCAAAGGCAGAAATCGTGTTGGTGTTGTTGGGTTCCTGGCCAACAATTATTTTCAGCAAACGTTACTTTGCTAACATTCGATGAGGTAAGCTGTACTACCGAAATTGAATTCGTTACTGAGGGTTTCACCCAGACGACGTTGTTAAGCTTTAAGGATGTCACTAGATGTTTTGGGGAGCTCTATCGCCTAGGGTGAACAGGAGAGAAAGTAGCTCACTCAGCTGATCAGGATGGATCCCGTCAGTTCATTCTTCTCCCAATTCCCAGAGAGTCTCCCAATCAAATGTCAACTTCCTAGGGTGAACAGGAGAGGATTTAGCTCAATCAGCTGATCAGGATGATGAGGATCGCCAAAAATGTATTCAATAAATCAAGCCTTCTGCATATCTTGTCCCAGGGAGGCACCCTACTAAATTTCAAATCCCTAGAATGAACTTGAGAGAATTTAGCTCTCAGGATAATGAGGATTGCCAAAAATGTATTCAAGAAATCCTTGAAGCCTTCTGCATATCTTGTCCCAGGGAGGCACCCTACTAAATTTCAAATCCCTAGAATGAACTTGAGAGAATTTAGCTCTCAGGATGATGAGGATCGCCAAAAATGTATTCAAGAAATCCTTGAAGCCTTCTGCATATCTTGTCCCAGGGTGGCACCCTACTAAATTTCAAATCCCTAGAGTGAACTTGAGAGAATTTAGCTCAATCAGCTGATCAGGATGATGAGGATCGCCAAAAATGTATTCAATAAATCCTTGAAGCCTTCTGCATATCTTGTCCCAGGGAGGCACCCTACTAAATTTCAAATCCCTAGAGTGAACAAATCCCTTAATCAGCTCAATCAGCTGATCAGGATGATGAGGATCGCCAAAAATGTATTCAATAAATCCTTGAAGCCTTCTGCATATCTTGTCAACTTTTAACGTTTTGAGTTTTTGGAGCGTACACAAACCAACTCAACATAGACATTTGTTCATAGATACAGATTGTTGCGTTGTTGTTGCGTAAACCCTCTGTCATCAGTCCGATTCGATTATGGTTTTTGTCAAAATGATCAGCTAGGTAGTTCTTGAGATGGTTTTTAGCCATATTAAAATCCTCTAAACCTCCTGTAACGTCCTGCTTCAGAAAACGACTAACAGCGTCGTCTAAATAATCAACCCCGTGATTTGAGAAGTTGCGTAATTTGCTAGTTTCATATACAATTCGTTCATGAGCTTATGCTTAATTATGCTTCGTGAATGAGTCTTTTCTCTGTTCCTCTTTTTTAACTGCAAACCTTCGCAGTTCACAGCTGCCATCATCCATGCCAAAAGGAGTGCAACCGCTGGAGCGTTCGGGTCTCACTTGAAACTCCTCAACCTTTACCAGGACGGGAAAAAAGAGTTTGATCTTCCGGCTCTCTTAGATCGGACGCTCAAAGAATTCCCCATGGACATCTACAGAATCCAATGTTTCATCTACGCCTCCAACTATTTCCTCTTCGTCAAAAGGGACCTATTCAAGAGCCTGCCATACTTCGAGAAAGCCGTCGACCTTGACTCTCAATTCAACTTGCTGAAAGTGAGTATGCAGAGCTTATCTTGCTGAACTTACAAGTTTTTGGTTCTGTACTTTCAATAATTATTAACCTTTGTAATCAAGTAACAAAAGACAACTCCTCCCCTTCCCCCCTTAAGTTCTCTATACTGAACCCATCATAACCCTGAATGTAAACTCATTAGTGTTAACCGCTGGGGGGGGGGGTTCTTGAAACTCCGGACGATATCCGAAACCAGTCCTAAGCTTAAGTTCCACATTTTTCACCTGAATTAGATGATATATCCAAGGAATGTGTGGGTCAAGCTGTAAATACTCCTCTATCAGAGACTTTAATGTTGCCAAATCAATACTTTACTCTGCACAAGCGCCAACGTAAATTCCACCAAACATCTTTTTCTCATACCCTAGTCGTTCGATCTCGCTCAAATTTGGATGAAGACGATGGTTGGGGGAAGACGACTTGATCATCACAAATCAATTTCATCATGATAGTATCATAAACAGCTGCCAATCTGTAATCCCAGTAACCACCTTAATTTCCATAGTTTTCGTCCGATTTTGATGAATTTAACAGGGAATGCGCTGATGGTCCCGTACCAATGTCATTGTATTCAAATCATTACTTCATTCTGCGCATTCGCAAACGTAAGTTAGGGACTTCAAGTTTAATTTTTTCGTTTCTTAATTGACCGATTTTGACTTTTCACGCTACATCTTTATGGTGCATACTATACTATCTTAGTGGTTGGTGCATTGTTCTTACTGCGCCGTGTGTGTGAGTGGGAGTGGGAGGGGGTTACCAAATCCCAAACCCTAAGCTAGCTCCCCAATCTCTCGTGAAACCACGTAGTAATGATGCTAATGATAGTATATTTCTTGTTCATTAATACATACCTTGAGATTAAAACTAAACTGGATGTAGCCTACTGTGTATGTTGTATTCATTCATGGTCCTATACAAGCTTAGATACATTAAAAAACACATAGAAGACTGAAACATTTTTTAAAATATTTTATGATGATTGTAAACTTCCTTTACTATTGTTTGCTGTTATGATTTCAGGATCGATATGTACGCTGGGTGAAAGTCAGCTTGAATCTATTTGAACTCATGTACAATGAGATAGAGTGTGCCTTCCGGAAGGAGAGCTACACCAATGAAGACGAGCAAAAGCTGTTACATAGGGTCAGAGAGAAAATTGTTCAAGCTTGGCCTAATGCAATAGATATAAAGATCGAAAAAGACCTAGTAAATAAATTGAAAGAAAATGCAATGCAACACCTGCGAGCGAGACCCCGAACGAGGAAACACAAAAAGGGAGGTACTCAAAAGAAAATGAAAAAAGGTAAAAATTATCCTGGGAGGCGGTTGAAATCCACTCAGTCTGTTTCAGCACACTCAAAGGAACGCTCAAAATCGGGTATGGACAAAATGAGAAGTTCCAGTGACGATAGGTTTTATCACGGTGTACGTGACAAAGTTCATGGTATGAACACTCTTTACTCATCACAGAATAAGAACCACAACAAACGAGCTCTGAGCCAAGATGGGAGGTCTCTCAGCAGGGACTGTCCAAAGAAGATGCTGAAAGAGATGGAAAATTTGCAGAAGTCAATTTCCAACCTGAATCTGTCTGGAATGTCGTTGCGTCCGGATATGTCCCCTTTGCGTCCAGACCCAACGCCTAGCAACCTGGAAAGGAGTATTTCACAACTATCCCTTGAATCTGGGCCAGAACAGAGAGAGATCATGAAAGATAAATCTAAAAAACCTAATTATTTCTCAAAGCGCAGCGTGTCTTTTGACCGGCAAGATGTGCCACAGAAGAGAATATCAGCCGCTGTGACTCCTTCAAAACTACTGAGTGACAAAGATAGCTTTCTTCCGGATTTTAAAACACCGTCGAGTGTCAAATCATATGGTAGTCTAACTGTTGAAAATGTGGAGAAGTTGAAAAATAGCAATAGAAGGGATAGTTTAGATAGTGATGACACGTTGGAGAGTGGAATGTCGAATTTGTCTTTGCGAGAAAGCTCGAATGTTGGAGTTTGTTCGGCAACCAGTGTTTCTGTGACTACTAACAGAAGTTTGTCACTGGATGACTCTCTGCGATCTGTGTCTTCTGGTATTGGAAAAGGGAACAATTCAGAAGCTACGGATTGGGCTTCAATGTGTGAAAATGACCCATTTGTTTCCGCACATGAGCCTGACACTTTGAAGCTTGATGGTGGGAAAGAACAACGTAGGAGTTCGAGTTCTGGTTTGGTGATGACAGAAAGGCTTTCCAACCCTGTTGCGCTTGTTGATTTATCGTTCAAGCCTACTAGGATGGACCAAACGTTGGCGCAGCGCATGAGGGATTTGTCTTTGGAGAAAAAGCATCAACAGCCACCACCAAGGCATTTTGATTATTTGGGCCCTGGTGCAGGGGCTCAGTCTCATAGAGGTGGTTATGCACGTGGAGGGCAAGGTGACCGTGGTCGTGGCAACCGCAGTCATGGAGACCGTGGTACCAACATCCATGGAAGTCATACTAGTTTTGGTGATCGTGGAGATTTCAAAGAGCGCAGGGGACATGGCGACCGAGGAGGTTTCAGCGAGCGAAGAGGATATGGGGACCGAAGAAGTCCTTTTGGGCGTGACCCATCTTCAGAAGCCAGAGTCCTCCGACCGCCGGGCATGCGACGACGAGCGGAAAGCGAAACCAGCACAAGCAGCGCTGACAGTGATTACATTGGATCCCGATGGCCCGCTGCTGCCAGGAGGTCTTACAGATAATCAGATAGCTACTGTGAGTGGAACTCTCCTCGAAGCTTCAAACCTGGAAGCTAATGAATTTTTATCAGTTGTTCCTATCAATAATATAAAAAAAGCATTCCCTCAATCAATCAAACCCCTAACTAAAGTCTTGAATAGAAATAACTATACAATCATGTAAATAAATGTCCCAGTATTGCAGTAGGTTTAAATGGCCTAATGATCATGACTTTTACTAACTTCATAAAAATGTTTCACGATTCCCAGCATCTCAAAGAGTTGATAAAAAGTTGTGTATTTATCGGCCTAGTAAAAAATACATGAACTTTCCTAACGTCCAATTTTCTTTGTACAAACGATTCCTTAATAATATTCTGTCGTCAACTAGATATGTATATACCATTTTTAGTGGGTTACGGGCTTCCTTCGAAATCATCTTTCAGTTTGTCGTGCTCGATTTTTTGGCGAAAGAAAGGATTTCGGTTCATCATTGTCAATTACGAATCCTTTAACCGACCCTCCCTTCTCAACAAATTTGCATTTGTCGGTTTACTAATAACAATACGTAAATACCAAAATCAAATGATTTTATTAAATGTCACGAGGAAAGGAGAGTAGGTACTTATGACGGACAGCCATTTTGCTGATTTGAGAAATTGCGGCAAATTATATTATCATTATGGTAGAATATAAAGTAGAACAACTTTGCGAACCTACCATACCTATTTGAAAGTTACAAATTGTCGAACACACTAATGCCGTTTCAAGGAAAAACGCCTTATCTCATATATCAAAACATTTCAGAAATTAGCTTCAAAGTTTTTCATAGGAATCCTAACTTCCTCCTCCAGTTTGTGGTACGCACCCCGTTTTTTGGACATGCTTCGATAAAACTTGTATTTAGGTACTAAATGATCGAAAAAATCGATTTTTCTATCGTTTATCCACGCATAAAGTGGTGGAATAATTAGATTATATGATCTAAATAATTAGATTAGAGTATAATTTTTAGAAGTAATTCTTATAAGTATTAGAAGGTGAAAAGCCTTAAATAGCCTGCGAGGCGTTTACCTCGAAAAACAAATAAGTTTGATAAGTAATGTTTTCAAGGTGAACCACCTCAAGCACTTGAGTACAATTTCAGTTAGCTAATTGATCAGTAATGATCCGCCTTACTACCATTTTGACAAAATTCCAGTGAAAAATCCCTCTAATTAATAAGGAAATAGAAGTTGAGAGGAAGCCAGGATCATATACCTTAACTGACGTGAAGTTGTGGTTCAGGCTATAATGTGCCTGTCAACGATCTTTGTGGCTTGAAGAGTTGCTTGATCAACAATGTTGATCTTGGTTCTCCAGTGTTTGGTTATTTTTAGTGGTAGGTAGTTTCAACATCATGAGATAGGCAATTCAGTAGTCTCACAGTAGTTCTCTAGTCAGCTGTGCGGGATCAATCCTCCAGGGAGTGACGCTCCTTCAACAAAAGTGGCTAACGATTTACCTGCTATGAAAACTAAGGAAGTTACACTTCCCTAGTAACGCATTGGTTGTACGTGAAAATCAATAGAAAACCCCACCGTGACGTGACGCTCGTGACGTGACGAAAACAAATGGAAACGTCCTGTTAATCATTACTAAATTATAAAAACTCAACTGCTGAAACACTAGAAAACACCCCGACCAGCTGTGAAAATATTTGAAGGTGAAACACCTCACGATTTCTAAATAATTGCCTCATCATAAATCTGAAGCCAATAATTGGCTACAATTTGATGGTAAAACGACTTATCTCAAATTTAACCTAGTTAAGGCGTTTTACCTACAAATTTCTGTAAAGAAAACAAACCTTTGAGGCAGTTTTTACCAAAGTTAAGGCGTTTCACCAACACCAAGATAAATAAGTTTTCCTTAAAAAAATTCTGTAAATTGGGGGTGTAAATTACCCCCACTTCTAGATTGAGTTTTGAAATTTGGACTTCACCATCGAAAAGAGAGAGTCAAAATTAGGGAGGCTGTGTGAAAATCTCAATTGCGTAAACATTAAGGTTAAGGCGTTATTCCTTCAAACGGCAGAATTGTGTACTCAAGTTTCAGATAATATGTAAACAAGAAACTCTCGTAAGATATCTAGTAGGCACTTCTTCCTAGAAATTTTGTCACATGAACAGATGTCTTTAACTCTACTATTGGACATATTATCATGATGGCCAGGTGTGTATATACACCTCCTTTTTAATAATTAGTCAAATTGGGTGATAATCAATTCGTTTATTAATTATTTAGCACTTTTCTAATTTAACGAGACTCGGTAGGTATACAATATTATATGAACAGCACGCTGAAAAAATCTACAGTATCAATGAATGCTTACTGCCAGCACTTCCTTCAACTATAGAAATTGAATTCATCATTTCAAAACCAGCGTAGAAACCATATACGTAAAGACTTTGCCATCTGTATCATACAACGATTATTTATTACAATCATATTTGGATGCATATACCGTAAAAAGCTTTTTTCTAGGTACCTTCCTACCTTCCCAAATCAATTTGTCACTCAAGCCTTTGATGGTAATTCCTCTGCAGTTGTACTTCTTCAGTTAAGCAAATATTTGATTCTATTTCTATAAAAAATACTATCTATTGAAAATGTGTAAATAGATTTAATCGTCTTCGATAACCAGTATAAATCATATATTCCTGTTAGATTTTAATAAAATTAGCTGTACTTGTGTTTAGGTTTTGAAGATATTGAACTCAATAAGTTATGTGATATCAAAGAAAGACTGAAGTGGCTCGAAATCATTGCGTTTATATACTTTATTGGTTAGTTTTTAGTTTAGACTATCGCGTTTAAATATTGTTTGCCTCTAAGAGCATTTTGTTGAATCTCTATTTCCGTTATGAAGGTTTGTAAAAATAATGTTACTACATATTTTACAATAGGTATGCGCTCAAAGCTTTCATAATTGTTGAATAAATTGTGTGTATTACTAAAAATTCAGAAATGTCTTGTTCTTTGAGTAGTTTCCTATTGGCGACTTCAATTACCCTTGGCGTGCTGCGATCGCTCCCAAATCGGCAGCCACAAGCAGGATAGATTTGAACCATTTGAGGTTCTTTGAAGGGAAAACATTGATTTACATTTTATTAATCCAAAGTAAGGTCATTTGTGTCTGTTACGCCTGTGTTCAATACAGAAAAGTACGCAACCAAGTGGAAGATTCATGATAACAAAAGTTCAAAGAGCTTATAATAGGGTGGAGAGTGCATGTGTACGTAAGGCTGTAGGGAGCTCTGAAGCCAGTTTTATCGAATGGGTAGAGCCTGCAATCACATGGGGGAGGGTTAACCTCCCAGAAAAATGTGTCATCTCCCTATAAATGAATTGTTGCTTCCGCTACCTATAGGAAGTGTCGGATGCCACATAAGTCGATATGTATAGAAACAATTTTGTACCTAAATAACGTGAAAATGAACCCAGGAAATTCAGGGTTTTGTTTTATCCGTTTCCCCTTGTCCTGCTCCCTCACATTTCTCAGTTCAACTGGTGAAATTCAGGTCTGCAGTGGAAGGTACCTAACTAGGGGTATAAGGTTGTAAGAAACAATATAAATATTCAAGTATTATATTTACAAAACATTATTTTATAAGGTACAACAATCGCATAAAATCGCGTACAACGTATCGTATTGTAGATAATATTTATGTACAATCATACACCCCGCGTTTTAGGTAGGTACCTACCTTAGTAGGTAACAATGTGTCGTATATCCTCCTTTCAGATCACTTATGACCTGACAAGGTAAGGCCTATCTAAGTAGGTAGGTAGGTACCTACTTGTAATAGATCTACACTCATTTTCAGGTATTCACACAACAAAATATCTCATAATAGTTATTATAAACATTTACCATTACATGGGTGAGCGGAATAATGGTTATTACAATAGACATTGGACAAAATCAATAATTGAAAGGGGTTAGTAACCATTGATGATTTTCGCTCTTGAATAATTTACATCTGATACGACAACCAGACGCCCAAGGACATACAATTCAAGATTCCTAAATTACGATTTATTGGCGAAAATTCGGTCTGTCGCAGTGAATGTTGAATTCTGGAAAATTCTATGAAGTTTCATGCAAAGGTCTTGAGCAGAAGCATTTCCTTTTATAGGCACTGGATGTCATATTAGGTACATTCCTAGTAAACTGTTTTGTTGGATTAAATATCAACTCCATGTTTTTATTAGTTTATGAATAGACAACAACAGGTTAAATACCGCCATTTAAGAGAGAACATTCCTAGAACAAACAATCTGCGTCTAATGGGATTTAAGGTGGTGCAAATTTTTGGAAATTGCCCGCAATCGGCACCATATGACTTAAGAATGAACAATGTCACCCCTGCGCATCTTTAGTGAATGATTGAAGAGGGGTTTTTAGACAAGGCTGAAAATTTGAAAATAAGACACCTATTAAGAAATTAAAATTGAAATACTTCAACTCGTCAGAAAAAAACAAAATGGAAAATTTATTTGTGAAAAATGCATTTATCAAAATAAACTAAGCATTAACAGCTGGAACACTCATAGCCTTATGTGCAAATTTTCATAATTTGGTTTCACCTTTTATTGAACCAATTTATCTGAAATCTGAGCACTGTGAGTACACCGAAATTGTCAGCGCCTCAACAAACACTTTTTCTAAATAATATTCTGCTATAAAAACCAATTTTAGAGATTATGCAAAATTGTTTAATAGCTACCTACGATAAGGACTTGTTGTTGATGATATTTATGTTCGCCAAGTTCCAAATTATGTATACCGTCTAGAAATATGTATAGGTATGTATAATTTCAAAAGAGTTTTTCGGGAAAATACTTTTTAAGTACAAAACGTCGCTCATTAAATGGCCAAAAATAGTGTCAAATAATCGTTCAGTTCGTATTTTATAACAAAAATAAGTTTTTACCCAATTTATGAAACGTTAAAAATTTAGGACTCGAACATTTGATTAAATCTCAATAAAATGTCCTAAAAATAGCTAACGAATGAAAAAACATGCAGGTACGTAGGTTCTTATTTATAAAAAATGTTAGAATGCTTTAAAACGGATTTCGGTTACAAAATCCTTCCGGAATTCTATTTTAGAAAAATTTGAAGCTATTGCAGTATCTAGCTTAACAGTATACGTAAATTCGCTGAAAGTTTACAATGAGCTGTTTCTTCTTTTGGTCAAACGTGAGCCTCAAATTACCACTTTTGAGTCACTGTTTAGATGGAATGAATTTTTGCATATCGCGGAAATCCGATGTTTTCCCAGTTTTTTTTTCTATGTCGATCGGCTCGACAGTCGGACGAGTGCAACGGACGCCAAATATATTGACAGCAGCAGCAGGAGGTTGGGGTGCGGTGCCGTCCCCGCATTGTAAAATCCACCTAAGACCTGGAGGTTCGCAGTCTCAATGCTGTGCTTGCAGTAATCACCATCTGAATTCACAAGCAATTCGGATAATATAAATATCACTACTTTTGGTTTATATTTCCGATAATGAACCTTTGTAATTGGCTTTTTAAACTTTTTATCACTTTTTTAATCCTTCTCCAAGAGTCGAATGATACATGAAGCCGTCTACCAAGTGCGGCACATAACCTTCGTGTCTATAGGTAGGTAATCTAATTCTACAGAATAATGAATTGAGTTATAGAGGGAATTAAGAATATATTAGGTTCTGAATAAATTATAATGCTGGAGCGTAACGTGGAGAAATAAAATGTAAGATTTTTAGTAATCATCTTAACATTAGTAGGTTTGAAGATTTGACGTTTATAAATACCCTGAGGATTAATGAAGGAAAAAAGAAATAAATTCAGATGAGGCTATCTTGATCTCATCCTCTCTGAATTTCATATAGGTCATTGATCAAGCAGTGATTATATTTATAGGAGAAGGAGTCTGTGCAGGGCCCAACCTATATTATCGCTGCGAATTTCACCTAAATTAAAAGAAAAACTGTACATGGTTGTTGCGAGAGTTGTAAATGTCAGTCTATATACAACACGGAAGTGTATTAACTCTTGACAAAAAGTTAAGTACCTAGGTCGGTAGCAACTATTTGAAGCTCAATCTCCTTGGACAAAGCTCCCCAATTGGAAGCGTGGAACGATCTACTGTTGTAGTAGGTATATATAGGCTAGACCTATGGTGGCCTCAAGTACCTACCTAATAAGTTTGATACATACAGGGGACCATGTAAGACCCAAATTGCAAAGTCCCTTTGAAATTAAATGAAAATTGTAGATGTTCTTGTTACAGGAAGTGTGGAAGTTGGTCTACTTTGACGAATGGGGAAGACGATCTGTCAATAAAATTGTGATTTTGACTATTTGAACCTGTGAAAGTGAAGTTCCTAGTGTGAAGATGTTCCACACGAAAGTTTTTCTTAGCAAACTTTTAGCAAAAGCTGAGTCCTAATTGAAATCCTCTCGAGCAACTCCTCCCCTGTTGGTTTAAAGGAACTGTGTACCGATGGAGGACTTGGATAGTCAAGGGGACCCCTGTGGTGGCCACTCTTCTACTGAGGATGATGCACTGTACTCTGCGTATCTTTTGGTCCATCCGACGTCTAAAGCATCAGAAGACAGGAGGAGTACCACTTCTGAGACTTTCCTAGTAAGGCTGTGCACCGAGATGCACCAGCGACTACATCGCTATTCATTGCATAGGAATACACATCACAGTCTTCAAGAGTGTTGACGAAGGAAGTCGAAGTAACTACTCTGACTCGGTTAGCATTTGCCAGCGTGTGTGCGTGAGTGTTCTGCGCTACAGGCCACAATTTTGGAGCTATCAACGTGAAATTTGGTAGGTAGACTCTATAGACACTCGGAATCAGCTGCATAGTTTTTGGTGACAATCCGAACTCGACTTTGGCGACAACAATCGTCTTCTAATACAACCAAAAATAGTTCAGTGGACATAGTTTTCAATAGTTTTTGCCACAAAGTATCTACTGAAATCACTATTTAGACTAAGAGAATATTTTCAAGCTGGAAAAAAACAAAGGACCAATTAAAGACGTTTCAAAGGTTCTGGAGAGAGTCTCTGACTAACGTGTCTCAATGAACTGTGCAGCGAATCAGCATTCAGCTCAAGGAACTTTTACGACAAGTAAACAGTAATGGAGTGACTCAATCTATTTCCGACGGGTTGAATGTAGTCGACGTTGACGTCGATGAATCGATGAAGAAGAAGCGAATCGCTAAATTATTCCATAATTCATTTCCTGAAAAGTGTAGACGTAAGTACCTATCTGTTGAAAGAGTTTTTTCAGTGATATTACTAAATTAGGTTCAGTTTATTTGATATCGACTTAGCATGGGAAAATACATTCAAATACGGAACCGGTAGCTAGGTACCTATGTACTTTCGGAAAGTCAAACTTATCCTCACTCGTGTTTGATCTCATTTTCGTCAGCAATTCAAGTGGGTACCTACCTACTATTCAAAAATACTTTTATAACCGTGAAAAAACAAAAACAAAAAACATGACAAATGGGTTTATGGTAGTGGAGTCTAAACTGGTGACTAATAGAAAGAACAATCAGGTCTATTATTCTCAAGTCTATTCTCAGGCCAGGTCACTAATGACCCTTCCATGAGCCGTAGGTCCTGTGATTGTAGTGGTGACGTTCGAACTGCCTTCCCGTTTTGAACAACCTACAGAAGCCTTTAATGTTGAATAGATCGTGTGTAATAGATATGGATTATTTAACGCCTACCGTAGAGCCATCCAACACGCTCGCCGGTCCTGAGGTTTTCGCTCCGGAGCCAGTCCTCGAGAGGGGCGAAGTACTCGCGAAGAGCTGAGCCATCGAGGCGGTAGTCACCTGTCGCGTCTCTCAGTACCTCCTGCCACGGCTGAGACGACCCTTTCGCCATCAAATTCCTGTAAGCAACAAAATTCTTAATGAATGAAATGGATTTAAAAAAATTTGATTTTCATTTTTCAACACCATTCTGGATCTCTTTCAAAATACTCCACGTAAATGACCCATAAGTGGGGAACAACGCAGAGCTAACCAGGACGATCCCTGACCATTTCATAGCGCTCCACGCTCATACGGTGTGATATGGATATGTCTTATGGCACCGTAAATTACTCACTTTCTTTCTGAATTTCGTTAGTCTTCCTATTAAGTTTCAACTTTCTAGGGTTGACGTGGCAGAATTTAGCTCCGTCAGCTGATTAGGCCATCATTTCATTCGTTTCTTGATGTTCCAGAGAGATTCCCTATTAAAGAGTAGTTGGCTCATTCAGCTTACCCGGACGGAGCCCGTCATTTAATTCGTCTCTATATATCCCAGAGAGGCTCCCTACTGAATTTTGACTTCCTAGGGCTAGCAGTGCAGATTTTAGCTAATTCAGCTAATCAGGCTGAATGCATGATACTGCATTTGCCTCTTAATGTTCCATAGAGGCTCCTTAACCACATTTTAACTTCTAAGGGTGAACAGAATAGAATTTAGCTCAATCAATCAACGAGCTCAATCCTGATCAACTGATGAGAATTGAGGTAGTAATTGCATTCCTCTCTCGATGTCCGAGAGATGCTCCCTATCAAATTTCAAATTCCTAGGATGAGAATGACAGAATTTTTCTTAATTTCTTCTTTTGTTTGTTTTAATTTTTATTTTTTGTTTGTTTTGATTTTCGTTTTATCTGACTCCTGATGTCTCCCTGTCAACGTTCAGCATCCTTCAGTGAAAAAGAGAGAATTTAGTTCTTTCAGCTGATCACGATGGAGCCCGTCATTTCAATCGACTCTTAATGTTCCATAGAGGCTCCTTATTCAATATCAAATTTCTATGGTGAACGGGAGAAAATATTGAACAATCAGCTGATCAGGACGGAGCAAGTAATTTTAGTTGACTTCTGATGTGTCGGAGAGGAACCCTGTCAAATGGCAGCTTCCTTCAGTAAACAGGAGAGAATTTAGCTCATTCAGTGGTCAGGATGGAACCAGTCATTTCATTCGTTCTCTTTATGTTCCAAAGAGGCTCTCTAACCACGTTTCAACTTCTTAGAGTGAATAAGGGAGGATTTAGCTCATTCATTTGATCAGGATAATTTCATTCGCCTCTTAAGGGTAAAAGAGGCCTTCTAACCAATTTCAACTTTTTAGGGCGAATAGGAGAGAATTTATCTCATTCAGCTGACCAGAATCATTTCATGCGCCTGTTGATGTTCCAAAGAGGCTCTCTAACCACATTTCAACTTCCTAGGGTGAACAGGAGAGGATTTAGCCCATTCAGCTGATCTGGATCATTTCATTGCCAATTCGAATTTCTTGTGAAATTTCACTAAAATATGACTGTGGTGAATTCCACCACAAACAGTCAACAGCCCTTTTCAGGGCTACCAAAAAGAGGTACTCACGACACAATTACATATAAAAGACGTCGAGTTACAACTCAACAAAATAACATATTTCGCCCGAGAGAATATGCAAAATATTCACTCACGAACGAAATATTCACAAATAAGCAACAAGCCAAACACCCACTGCAGGAGAAGGGTTCGTCAGGACAACCCACAAAAGTTGTCTTGAAAACAACAGCCCAAGGAAATAATCAATCGACCTCTACGAAATGCAAGGGCAAGGCTGGCAAACCAACTCAGCTATATTCACAGATTCTGAGAAAACACTATGCGAGCCAATAAGAAAACACCTGGAGGGCTAATGAAACTAATTTACATACTAACCACAAAGTGGCCACCCCCTCGGAGGCAGCCACCCCCCTATAAATACACGCACGGAGCCCTCCGTATTCATTCCACCTTCTGCTCTTGCTGACGTCTCTTCTCATCTCTCGACGAAGTTACTACACGCATTCAAGACTCAGAAAGGCATATCTTCCTCTCCTCACAGATTCTCTCGATCTTCTTGGCATCTACGAGTCTAGTCATTGCACTACTCATTGCCCAACGTAGATCTCCAGTCAGGGTCCCACCCGGCACGTTTAAGACTTCGTCTAAAACGTCGCGTCCGCAGGGAGACCTTAGCCGTGTCGCCCGAATCTCGCAGCATTACGCTCTTGATTGTCCGCCTGGGGCACGCCGGGAAATTGCACAGCTCATACGCTCCAATTTACCGTCCAAGGAAGCCTTTATCAAGGCTCGGAGAGGACCCCGACATCAAGCTGGGAGAGAGCTTTGTCGAGCGAGTCCCTCCTCTTCGTAAATCCTTCATCCGAACGGAAAGGTATTTTTTTATCGAGTAAACACACTCGGATATTTCGATGGAGCGAAGCCCCTCTTACTTCCTCGGGTTTGAGGAAGAAGAGCTCGGCGCTGGAACGGGCATCGGCCCCGCTACAGCTCCTTATCCGAAACTCGATTCTCACTCAAAACGTAGTGACAAACTACACGGGCCAGCTCCGTGCCCAAAGCTCGAACCTCTCGACGAGATCGCAGCTTTACCTAACAAATCCACAAAGGGTTTGTTAGCTACTCCCTTACACACACAAGGGATCGAGGATTCTTTTCAGAACCTCTCGGAAGGTAGTTCTTACGATTCTACCCATATACATGAATATACTAAATATTCATCTCACGATCGCACCGCCGATCCGAGTGTTAAACACACTCCTATCCTGCATACACCGCACGGACCAAAAGGTACTTTCCAGTACCTCAATCAAACACATTCCGTCCCTCCTACAGATGTAAATCTGAGACCGGAATATTACACAACGGTTCAGCACCCGAATACGCATTTCCAATCAGTTCGAACCGAACCTGGCGCCCCTCGCGGCCTACCAATGGACGAACCACGAGGTTCAACCACCCAGCAAAATGTCCTTGACAATTTCGCTCACATTTCCTTCGGAAATAATACAGGGACTAACCCGCATAACCAAGATATGGGTACTTTTCACAACGTCCCACTTGGTCTACCTACACCAAGTAGAACATATATAAATCCACTACAAATGGTGACCCCGCCTTTGAACAGGCTAAACACGGAGCAATACGTTCCCTCTTATGAAGCTAGTGGATTTCAGGGAACCACTGCGGGCGTGCGACCCCCACCGGGCCTCTACGCCCCACACCTCACACTTCAACCCTCTCCACAAAGTGGCTTTAAAGCACTTTTGGAGGAAATAGGTGACTATCAAAAACCTACTTTTCAGAAGAAAAATATTGATCGAGCTCTCGCCGAGTTTGATCAGTACTGCATTCGCAAGCATTTGAGAACACAAAACGAGTGTTTCTCCGCCATTTACAAGTGGGTACCTGAGGAAATGAGAGAAGCTATTGACTCAGCGTATCTCACGGCACCCCACGCACCTTACGAAGAGGCTAAGAAACGCCTAACACGAGAATATGGGTTGTCTATGCAAGATAGACTCCTCGCACTAGAGGATCCATCATCTCTCGCCAAAAAACCCAGCACTAAGTACCATGAAATGTATGCTAAAGCAGTTGGGTACTTTTCGGAGGCATTGATCACACAAAAGTGGATCGAAACTCTGCCAAACGACGCACGGGGTCTCGTCGCAGCACAAGCAAGCACGAGCGCCCGGCTTGACCTGGCCGACACGCTACACGCGTATAAAACAGAAACTCCCTCCCTTAACATTAGGGGAGTCGAGTCAACCAACAGACCAAGCACTTCTAGCCCTAAGAAGTCTGTTACGCAAAAAACTGAGTATAAACCTCACAAACCTACCGTCTACATCTGCCGAAACCACACTCGTTTCGGCACAGAGACACGTAAGTGTGCGGATCCGCAGCACTGTGGTTGGAAACCAACCGTCTCGAAGTCAAACAAAAAGGCCGCAGCTATTAGCCAGCCAAAACATAAAATAGTTTCGAAGGAAACTACACCGGAACCGGTACCCGAAAGTACCGTTCCCACTTCGGAAAACGAGTAACTGCCAGTGTAGCAGAGCCTATACGCCGGCAGACCAAAGATTTTAAACGGCTCTTTTTCAAGTGTCAACTTCACGGCACCGAATTCCTCATTGACACGGGAGCAGAAGTGAACATTCTGCCCCAAAATATCACTAAAAAGCTGGGTTTGAAGGTTCTCAAAACCAATGTCAAGCTCACAGCTGCAAACGGCGCCCCAATCGAAACATTGGGACGAGCCAACACAACGATCAACATCGGTCTCGGTGACATGACCACCGATTTCATGATCACAAAAGTCGACCTAGCCATCCTAGGTATTCCCTTCCTTGAGTCCTGGGACATCGGGATCAGGGTCAAACATAAATACATTTATAGACAAAAAATGAAGAGCTATGCCGACCAAACAATAGCAGCTGTCATTCAAGAGAAATTCTCTGACGAACAAATCGAAGCGGCTATTCCTCACTGGGACAACAGCTCAAGCTCAGAGAGCACCCAAATTATTGAGGACAAGAACATAAACTCAATAATCGAAATTTATAAACGGCAAATGGACAAGCTCCAGGGAAAGTGGAAGGAAAACGGGGTTTACCACCGTATAACTACCGAAGGCTCACCTGTACACTTCCGAGCAAGGCCTATGGCGGGTGAAAAAAGATCCCAAGTAAAGAGCACTTTCGATAAAATGCTCGCAGACGGCATAATTGCCCCATCTGATTCCGAATGGGCATCACCCTTACACTGCGTGCCGAAAAAAGACGGGACGTGGAGGATCACAGGAGATTATCGTTTCTTGAACGCTAAGACAAAGAAGGACGCCTATCCTCCACCCCACATACGCTCTTTCCAAGCAAATTTACACAATACACAAATCTACTCAACTATAGATTTAAAATCGGCATACTACCACATCCCGATGCACCCCGACGACGCTCACAAAACAGCCATTATCACCCCTTTTGGCCTGTACGAATTCAAAAAGATGAGCATGGGGTTAGCCGGCGCTGCCCAGACTTGGCAACGCTACATGGACAACGTCATGCGAAAATTCGAATTCGCGTTTGTCTACCTAGACGACATTTTGGTTGCTTCCAAAACCTACAAGGAACATTTGGAACACCTCAAAAAATTTTTTGACAAATTAGGAGAACACGGGCTCCGAGTAGGGTTCGAGAAATGCATTTTTGCTCAACCCACCGTAGACTTCCTGGGTTTTACTATCTCAAAACACGGGATAACCCCTAAAAGAGACAAAATAGAAGCCATTGAACAGTTTCCACGACCAATAGACGTACGAAGCCTACGCAGATTTTTGGGAATGTGTGGTTTCTACCGAGCTTGCTCCAGTAAATTCGCACACATGGCTCAGCCCCTATATGACGCCATTCAATCAAACAGGAAAAATGAAAAAACTCCGGTTGAATGGACACCTGAAAGGGAAGAAGCTTTCAATAGTTTAAAACAAGCAATGATCAAAGCTACATTGCATAACATAGCTCATCCTCACCCTACAGCGGAATGGAGGATAGTGTGCAATGCGTCCGACACTCACATCGGGGCAGCTCTGGAGCAAGAAATAACAAACAAGGATGGCTCAAAGACATACCAACCATTGGGTTTCTTTAGCAAAGAAATTCCTGAACAATGGAAAAATAAAGCCTCCTTCGACAAAGAGATGTTCGCCGCGTATCAAGCTTGCATACACTGGCATAACGACTTGGACGGACGCTCTTTCCACCTATGCTCAGACCATAAGCCACTGCTAGGCACAATGTTGAAGAAAAATGCTCATTTTTCTAAAATGAGACTAAGGTGGTTGACATACATATCACAGATGACAAGTGATATTCGACACATACCCGGAGAACAAAACATCGTGGCAGACACGCTCTCCAGACCGTTTGACCCGGTTGAAATTCAAACCAAGTCAGTTTCAACTCAGACAGACGAAGGCCCGGCAGAAGCCGAAATTTCGAAAGTAACGGCCGCAGTCGAGTGCAACCTTTTACTTCACGTACTAGAAGCACAAGAGAAATCTCCTCCCACGTCAGAGGACACACGGAAACTTACAAAAGTTGAGTTTCCACAAGGAGAGCTATGGTGTAACCTAGACTTAGGACACCCCAGGCCTTACATACCGAAAGACATGAGACACGATATAATCAGCCAAATACACAATTTGGGTCACCCAGGTATACACTCTACAGTATACAAGGTGAAACAGAGGTATTTCTGGCACGGACTACGCACAGACGTCTCAAACTGGGTAAGAGCATGTGAAACTTGCCAACGAGCCAAAATCACTCGCTCTGTTAAACTACCTTACACAGAATTCGAAACGGCCACGAAATTCTCTCATGTCCACGTAGACATAACCGGGCCATTACCATTGGCAAAAGGACGAAAACAATACCTTCTCATGATGGTTGACAGAGCGACAGGTTGGGTGGAGGCTGTCCCCCTAACTAATATTGAGACGTCCTCTATAACTGACGCATTTATTAAAATTTGGGTATCTTCCAAAGGAGTTCCCAAATACATTACTAGCGACCAAGGAGCCCAATTCGAATCAGCTCTGTTTCAATCGATAATGGAGCGTCTAGGGGTAAAACATACCCACACACTACCATACAAACCTTCGACAAACGGCATGGTGGAGCGTAGAAACAGATCACTGAAAGAAGCGATCAAAGCTCAGAACAAAAATTGGCTCGACGCACTACCTAAGTGCTACTAGCAATGCGTACAGCGGTGGACCCAGCGACGGAAACAACGGCTTTCCAAAAAGTCTACGGGATAGATGTACCCCTTCCAGGGGATATATTCGTTACATCAACGAATATTTCTGAACCAATATTTTTCCGCTCCACCCATATAAAGCATAATAACACCAAATACGCTGTGAATATGCCCAAAAACTTGGATACATGTTCACACGTCTACATAAGAGTGCCTACTCAACTCTCTACATTGCAATGCCCATACACAGGGCCTTTCAAAGTGATAAAACGAGATAAAGTTTCTGTCACAGTGCAAATTGGTGAACAATTTAAAAAAGTTCCCAAACAGCAAATTAAACCAGCATATACGCTGGATGACAATGAAACGGCGGCACGAAGCACAATTTCGGACAAACAGGAGGAAAACCTCCGAAAATCCGACAGAGGACGCGTTCCCTCTACCAAATTCGGCGAAAGTTGGGTGACGTCACTCAGCTGCCAAACCAAAAAACATAGCCACGCCCCTTTTTCTCGCATAAGAACAGTGGGGGATATATATACGGAGCACAGTCACCCTAGGGCTCATACCAAATCAAGCCATGACACAGCCGACTCCGATAAACGAAGCGATGTCTACGGAGGAAGAAGAGGCCTTCCTCCTCTGCGAGGAACCTCCAGCCTTGCTGGAACCTCTCCCGCCGTCTCCGACCCCCCCGATGCAACCACCCGCTCCGAGAGAAGTCGTTTGGAAGGCTCCCCAACCCAGCACCAGCCAACAGCCGGCTCCGACCAAACCAAAGATCGAGCAGCGGTCCCCAGCTCGTCCACCCTCCGAATGGATAAGCTCGGGAGACGTACTCGTACCTCACTGGGACCGGATGAGCGCAGCAGGGTGGTCTCCACCCGAACTGCCCTCACCGCAACCACCCAGCCGCGGCCGCGGGCCCAAACCTCGCGAGTTTGGTAGGTACCCGTCGGCAGGGCTCAGGTCGGGGGAGGCCAACCTGCAGCGCTCGCAGCAACCGGCGAGGCCGGGGGTCCCCTCCGGCGCGGGGCGGGAGGACTGCACAACCACCTCTGCCCCAACTGGTGAGGGTAAGCTACGGAGAATTCCGGGTTTCCCTCCCAGTTCTCCCCCGAACACGTCGTCGTTGATAACACGACGTCTTGGGGGGGCGCCTGTGGTGAATTCCACCACAAACAGTCAACAGCCCTTTTCAGGGCTACCAAAAAGAGGTACTCACGACACAATTACATATAAAAGACGTCGAGTTACAACTCAACAAAATAACATATTTCGCCCGAGAGAATATGCGAAATATTCACTCACGAACGAAATATTCACAAATAAGCAACAAGCCAAACACCCACTGCAGGAGAAGGGTTCGTCAGGACAACCCACAAAAGTTGTCTTGAAAACAACAGCCCAAGGAAATAATCAATCGACCTCTACGAAATGCAAGGGCGAGGCTGGCAAACCAACTCAGCTATCATATTCACAGATTCTGAGAAAACACTATGCGAGCCAATAAGAAAACACCTGGAGGGCTAATGAAACTAATTTACATACTAACCACAAAGTGGCCACCCCTCGGAGGCGGCCACCCCCCTATAAATACACGCACGGAGCCCTCCGTCTTCATTCCACCTTCTGCTCTCGCTGACGTCTCTTCTCATCTCTCGACGAAGTTACTACACGCATTCAAGACTCAGAAAGGCATATCTTCCTCTCCTCACAGATTCTCTCGATCTTCTTGGCATCTACGAGTCTAGTCATTGCACTACTCATTGCCCAACGTAGATCTCCAGTCAGGGTCCCACCCGGCACGTTTAAGACTTCGTCTAAAACGTCGCGTCCGCAGGGAGACCTTAGCCGTGTCGCCCGAATCTCGCAGCATTACGCTCTTGATTGTCCGCCTGGGGCACGCCGGGAAATTGCACAGCTCATACGCTCCAATTTACCGTCCAAGGAAGCCTTTATCAAGGCTCGGAGAGGACCCCGACATCAAGCTGGGAGAGAGCTTTGTCGAGCGAGTCCCTCCTCTTCGTAAATCCTTCATCCGAACGGAAAGGTATTTTTTTATCGAGTAAACACACTCGGATATTTCGATGGAGCGAAGCCCCTCTTACTTCCTCGGGTTCGAGGAAGAAGAGCTCGGCGCTGGAACGGGCATCGGCCCCGCTACAGCTCCTTATCCGAAACTCGATACTCACTCAAAACGTAGTGACAAACTACACGGGCCAGCTCCGTGCCCAAAGCTCGAACCTCTCGATGAGATCGCAGCTTTACCTAACAAATCCACAAAGGGTTTGTTAGCTACTCCCTTACACACACAAGGGATCAAGGATTCTTTTCAGAACCTCTCGGAAGGTAGTTCTTACGATTCTACCCATATACATGAATATACTAAATATTCATCTCACGATCGCACCGCCGATCCGAGTGTTAAACACACTCCTATCCTGCATACACCGCACGGACCAAAAGGTACTTTCCAGTACCTCAATCAAACACATTCCGTCCCTCCTACAGATGTAAATCTGAGACCGGAATATTACACAACGGTTCAGCACCCGAATACGCATTTCCAAACAGCTCGAACCGAACCTGGCGCCCCTCGCGGCCTACCAATGAACGAACCACGAGGTTCAACCACCCAGCAAAATGTCCTTGACAATTTCGCTCACATTTCCTTCGGAAATAATACAGGGACTAACCCGCATAACCAAGATATGGGTACTTTTCACAACGTCCCACTTGGTCTACCTACACCAAGTAGAACATATATAAATCCACTACAATAACCCACCACTCGATTTTTTAAGTGCGCGTAAACGGGCGCAATTCCGCTCTAAAAGTGCAAAAATTGTGAAATACTGAGTTTTTGAAGATATTCAATTGCCACATTTAATACAAGATTTTGGGTTTTTTTCTTGCTGAACCTCGTAATGATGCTTATTTATTGACATTTGCAACTCCAACTTGGGAAAACGCCGAAAAACCGACCGAAATTGCACTTATCCTCATTTACATTCAGCACAAAGCGTACTAAAATGTAGTTTTTTCGGTATTTTCCCAAGTTGGTGTCGCAAATATCAATAAATGAACATCATTACGAGGTTCAGCAAGAAAAAATACCGCAAAATCATGTATTACATGTGGCAATTGAATATCTTCAAAAACTCAGTATTTCACAATTTTTGAGCGGAATTGCGCCCGTTTACGCGCACTAACAAAATCGAGTGATGGGTCATTTCTTCATAAAACTTCAAGTAGAATTTGAATCTCTAATAAAAAATGGGGGTTCTCACGTGAAAAAAAGGTTATGTCATTGGCGCCACTTCTGGCGCAAGTGGCGCGCGCGAAAGTATTTTTCCTGAGATCTACGTAAAACATTATAAAGACTGGCGTTGATCCCAATTGGTATGCTGAATTAAGCGGAAATGAAGAGGGGGTGTAACCTTCCGTGGGAAACCCTGTATATACACATAGAAGGACTAGGTAGAAAAGTGTAGGTGTTTTATTAAATTAGATTAATTTGTTCTCTTAGTTTAATTAATTCGATTTTATACGGTTTTTGATACTATAACAGAATTCGTTTAATCATTAAGGACGGGTGTTCTGTGTAGAAAGACGACTTAATACAGAAATAATGAACCTTTGTGTAATAATTTGCAGCGTTTTTTCAAAAATCTGACAATGAAGGGTAACTGCATAACAAATGGATGGTGTGACCCCGGTACCTACCGAATAAATTTCCATTTTCGAAATCTGTTTGGACCTAGTTGTCACCTTAATATCAAATAATGTTTACGCAGTAAAATATTTATGAACTCACGAAAGGATTTTGCCAGCGGCGGAGCTCCTGTAGATATCACATTTGTGGATGGGGTCTGATGGTGCCAGATGGGCCTGCTTTTGGGCTGCTTTGCAGAGAGCTCTGTGTATTTGGAATTGGAGGATCGTGCTGACGAAATACCTGCAACATAGTAGGTAGGCATTTACATAGATGTTTTATACAATATTGTTTGGCTATAGGTACTGTTAGGTCAGCGCTATCCAGTGCAATTCAATTTAGGGCAGAAATTAGAAGCGGAATTATAAAATTTCGGTAGGTAAAGGTACAACGAAATTTTTTTGCTTCTTTATGTTGCCATAGTCAACGGCAATGAAATAGTATTTTGTTTATTGTTTAGCATACTTAGCATTGTATAGGTATTAATAATTTCTAATTTCAATTTCGTTAATCAGGGACAAGACAAGTGACACAAGAAATGCTTAAACTAATATATGAAAAAGCGCAAACTGCAGAGATCGTTTCAAAATCCCTCAAAACGGAATTCCATGATGAAAATGATGAAAATTTTATGGCTCATTGCTATTTCAAAAAGTTTCAGACATAGAGCAGATCTTATGAGCGAATTTTCTTAAATTATCGTACTATATTACATTAAATAGTTTTTAAAATTTAGGATTTTAAGTAATATAAAATTGCTAACTACCAATTTTATGGCAAAAAACTCGTTCTAAATAATAGTTAGCAATTTACAAAATATTTTGGATTTTTAGTTTTTTTTGGAGTTTTCATCAATTTTTCGGCAAATATGAATGAAATTTAAGTACATTTTCAGCATAAATTTATGCATACATTTTTTAACAAAATAATTAATCTTTGTTAACCTTCTTTCAACTGAAATTCTGCTACAAACATAAATCTCATGATTTTTAGAAGTTTTTAGTCTCTTATAGTGATTTTTTGAGCACATTATTTGGAATTTGACCAATTTAATGTACTCAAAAAGTTTTGGTTAACAAAGTCATCCATTCATTTGGAAAGCGTGATTTTTTGGCGCAATTTTATCTCAATCCTAAGGAGAGTTATCGTCTGGAATAACACACACACACGCGCGCGCGCACACACACACACACAGAATGTCTCAAAACGGATTTAAATTGAAACATTTTTCGAAAATTTTTGATTTAAAACTTTTGAGGAGCCATTGCAATAGCTTCATTTTCTACGAAAATTCGCTAAAAAGAGAAAAAAGTGAACATTTTCTTATAACTCCGACGATCGAAATTTATACCTATGGCTGAATTACGTCCTTCAGCCGATAATATTATGTAATATACATAATATGTAATATAGACCGTATATGTATATGTAATATACATAGTTTATGTAATATAAACCGAGGATATTATGTACCCTCTGTACCCTATGGTAACTAATGATACCAAACGATAGACTCGTGAAGCGTAAGTATAGGTGTTTATTTCAATAATTATTTTCATTCGAATTTAATTTTCAATTCATTTTACGTTACTTGTATTTGCAAATATAATTAGACTGAGCCATAGGTAGACTTTGTTTTACGATGAGCGTTAGCCGTGGATGTGAAAAAGGTTATTTTCCTTTTTCTAAATAGAAGGGGATTTCACCCCGAGAAGTTTGATACCAACCGTACTCTCCTGCGATAAGTAGTTTTCTTTCTATGAATTTTCAATGTTTTGTAAAAGCACCCCTCCCTCCAGGGCCTCCTGCCCTGTGTGACGTAATCTGTACATGAAACTTTGGAAATTCATAGAAAAAGAACTAGTGATGGCAGGAGAGTGTGAGTGGTTCAAACTTCTCAGAGTGTAATCTATTTTCATTTAAAAATATAAATGACAACGAAGGTAACACTCATAGTCTTTTGCGTTTGTTAGCGTCTTTAGTATCGTTGATTTAAATCATTCCTAATTAAAGCATGTTCCTTCTTCCTTCATTAAATGATCTCACACCGTGAGAAAGCCGTGTCCCCCCTGATGGACATCAAGTCACTAACGAGCAGCTCGCGTCCGGATCGCCAGGTTCTGGAACCCAAAGTGCTCCCTCAGCTGCGACCGCACTTGCGCAATTGAACGGGCGATTGAGTTATTCGGAGCGGTCGAGAGGCCATTCAGAGCCATCTCGTGCTCTCCCGAACCATCCCGAAACACGAACCTAAGGCAATCGCACCTATTAGCAGGTTGGGCCAATGCTCCGATTTTCGCTGGACCCCTTCACCGCATCGCGAAGGGATTAGCAGCCAAACGAAGTATAGTTATGGCCGTATTAACAGATAGGATGACGTTAATGGGTTTTTACCAGCTCAAGTTTTGAAAGTACCAACTTACAGGGGTTGTTTCTACTCCTAAGCGAGCGTTAATGAAAGGGAAGCAGGAGAATCTTTTCAACATCTCAAAAATACTCATTCTTTCGCAATAACACCAATGGAAGCCGGTAAAAGGTGAAGAAACCATATAAGTTGGTACCACCAATTTGGTTCAATGCTTTGAAACTCAACATTTCACGTCTTTGAGGAGTGGGTTGTATAATTCGTTTGAAACTAAAACTCTGTGTGCGAATAAAGGAATCCACGATTGTTTCATTAAAATTGTTTAGCTACTATATCGAATTCGAGGAGACTATGAAAACCTGTGTTTTCGACCTTTATTTTCGCAAATACAGCATTTCAAAAAGCTCCGGTTTGTACCGGAATTCGTATATCAGGAATAGGCACCTACCTAATTTTTCTCAGCAACAGCGATGGAAGCAGATGACACGTGAAAAAGACACCGTAAAAGTTTTCACCTTCAAGTTTGGTTATATACATATTTATCTCCGTATAATATACAGTAACTAAACGATTCAAGCCTTTGAGGAGTCTATTGGATTATTGGTGTGGAACTAAAACATTGAGTGAGAGTATAGGAAATCATGATAGTTTCGTTCAGATATCAGATCGAAATACTCGACAAAAATAATTAAAAAATAACAATAGGAGGCTTATCTCAAATCTAAGGAACTTTATTGTAAACTCCCGGAATCGATTCAGAATGCCTCAACACGGATTCCAATGAAGAAAATTTTGAAAAATTTAATTTTGCTTCTGAGTCTACCTAAAGGTAGCGGAAGCATTGTTTTCACTTTCGGGAGAAAAAAATTTTTGGTCTCCAAAATCTAAATTTCCACTTGCATTTTACGTTTTAGACCATTCTGAACAACTTTGGTTCCGTGTCTGTCGTGTGTCCGCAAATCCTTGCAACAAGCTGATTTTCCACAGTTTTCATCCGATTTGGATGACATTTTCAGAGGATATGTGGGCTAGGGGTAGACGGTTCCCTATCAGTTTCATCGTTCCTAACCCAATACCTCACTCTGCCATGCGTATACGTAAATTATACCAAGCATCATTTTCTCACGCATTAGTCGTCCGATCTCACTCCAATTTGGGTGATAGTTGGTGGATGACAACTTGATCATGTTATATAAATTTCAACATGATTGTATAATTAATAGCTACTGAACATGAGCCAATATTAAATCCTTGTAACAAGCTTATTTTCCACAGTTTTCATCCGATCTGGATGAAATTTTCACAAGAATGTACGAGCTAGGGGGTAGTCGGCTTCCTGTCAGTTTCATTGTTGCCAAATCATTACTTCACTCTGCGCATGCGCAAACGTAAATTCCATGGTGCCCCATTTTTTCACGCCCTAGTGAAGCCGATCTCGCTCGACTTTGGATGATAGTTGGAAGAAGATGACTTGATTACCTCATATCAGTTTCGACACGATTGTATCATTAATAGTACTGCGCATGCGACAGTTTGAAATACTTTCAATGACCTTAATTTCCACATTTTTCGTCCGATGTTGGTGAAATTTTCAGTGAATGCGCGGTTTAGGCTGTAGATGGTCCAGTACCTATTTCATTATTCTCAACTCTCTTAATTGACCAATCGTGGCATTTTACCCAACTTCTTGATTTACTCTTTTCCGCTATAGAATGTTTCAAGATCATTCAAAACTTTTCAGATATACAGGGTGAGTCTCTCGCAAATGCAAAAAAAAAAAAAAAAAAAAATTGGGTAAAACTACATCAAAAATGGAGTAAAATGCCGCCAAGCGCATATTTTTATCTCAATCCGTACTCGAGATATGATTTTTTAAAAGTTTTTTCAGGAATACCGTGTTTTTTCATTTCAAACTCGGATTTCTTCACTTTGCCTCATTTAATTTTAACTTTTGATCACATTTTTGGAATCAGCATTAAATTTACTATAAGAATAGTGTACTTGAGTTCTTGAAAAGTACCATCCAAAGGCCCTCACATCAGCTCAAACATTGACGATTTTGAAAAAATAATATTTCTGAAAATCTTTAAAACTTTACTACTTTCTTTAAAAGAATCATAGAAACTGGCAAATCTCATGAAAGCTGTTTCGTCTAATACTCTTTCCAACGGTATAATCAAGTTTACTTTTATTTTGTTATTTAGAGGAGAAAATGATGTTTTAATGTTAAAAAATGTGGGTTTTTCAATGAAATCGTTGGTTTTCTCGAAAGATGACCCTCCATGAACCTACGAGTATGGGGTCGGTTTCTATGTATTTTTTCACGCTGTATCGAGTGGTAACATTTGTAGATCTCTCCAACTCCGTTATAACCGAGTTTTACACTTAAAATCGCAAATGTTTAGTTTGTTTGTTACGATTAAATGTATGTGTGTTATGGGGTAAAACTAGTTAATTAAAGTGTAAAACTCGATTATAACGTAGTTGAGAGATCTGCAAGAGTTTCCATTCGATCCAGCTAGAAAAAATACATAGAAACCGACCCCATACTCGTTGGTTCATGGAGGGTCATCTTTCGAGAAAACCAACAATTTCATTGAAAAACCCACATTTTTTAACATTAAAACATTATTTTCTCCCCTAAATAACAAAATAAAAGTAAAATTGATAATACCGTTGGAACGCATATTAGATGAAGCAGTTTTCATGAGATTTGCCAGTTTCCAGGATTCTTTTTAAAAGAGTAGTAAAGTTTTAAAGATTTTCAGAAATATTATTTTTTCAAAATCGTCAATGTTTGAGCTGATGTGAGGGCCTTTGGATGGTACTTTTCAAGAACCCAAGTACACTATTCTTATAGTAAATTTAGTGCTGATTCCGAAAATGTGGTCAAAAATTAAAATTAAATGAAGTAAAGTGAAGAAAGTTGAGTTTAAAAGGAAAAAAAACACGGTTTTCCTGAAAAAACCTTTTAAAAATCATATCTCGAGTACGGATTGAGATAAAAATATGCACTTGGCGGCATTTTACTCCATTTTTGATGTAGTTTTACCCATTTTTTTTTGCATTTGCGAGAGACTAACCCTGTATACATAACATGATAGGTAAAGGAGGAAGCCACAACCCAACTTGGCGGACGTTATTTCAAATACATTTGGGCTTGTCGTATATACCTATATAAAATGAATATGAAACTATCATACCAGCTTGCGCATGCGGTCCTACAGATTTGCCCACTTCATCCTACCTGAAGAAATATCTGAGATTGATGTCCAGCCTACTTGTCAAAACTCTGCATATTCATGGGAGGAGTAAGATGTGTCGAGCCAGCCGCCATTATCCAGTAATCGCTGGAGTTTTCCTCGGCGGTCTATATAACCGCGCCAGGAGCGAACTCCGACGCCTGTGCGTCCCATCAAACGGTCCGAGTGATGAGACATTTCAACACTTTCTGAGAGTCTTAGATGATTCACGTTGGCCTCGGAAAGCCGACGCAGCAAAAGGAGAAGAAAAAATTGGTCATTGGGTCGCTCCTCGGCTATTAGTCGACGGGCCTACGGCGTGGAAGGGGCTTCCTGCATTGCGGCTCCCGCATCGCCCGACGTTGCGTCATGTGCTTGTCCCCGGAGAACTACGCATCCTCTAGCGTTACACCTTCCAATGTTCATATTTCTTAGAAATGTGGACATAACTCTATTAAAAAAGGTCTGTCAAGTTATGAGGGCAGTATAGCTTCCTATTGCTTGCATTACAAGGACTTCCCAATGTCTGGTTTGTAAATGATTTGAAGAAGAATATGGTTCAAAAGAAATATGTTCCGCAACTAGACCAAACACCTACAGAAAAAAAAAAAAAAAAAAAAAAAAAAAACGCTGCAAATTATTTCACAAAGGTTTATTATTTTTTCAATTGAGTATGATCGTAGTTTTAGTTGGCTTGCGTACGTCATAAGGCCCGTCCAGACTCCTCGGCGTGTCCTATTTCGAGTTGCCACAACCTATACTTCTATAATTATATACACATGTTTATATTTCTCGATTTGAGCTCCTATCTATTCAAATAGTTATTGCCTTAATAATATCATTATCTAAGTACGTACGAAAAGTCGAGAGGATATGTTATTAAATATGCGTAGGAAAAGCATTGGTATTAACATACAAATATGACCTAGAAAAAAACATATATTCATGCCTCGAAGGAACGCCGTACCCACCTCATGGTGCCGCGGTGTATTATATGGGTATAACACGTAAAAGTAATAAATATCCATTCTGCTACACCCCTCTGCTACGCCCCTGGTCACCCCAGACACCACAAGGTGCCGCGGCGCCTCCTCTCACTCCACCCCCCGCTCACCACCCTCACCCCCAACCATGATCCCCTGCTAAGCGTGCCAAGCGTGCCAAGCGTGCGTCTAACACTCAAAGTCTCGAAAAAGACACTTTTTCGCCCGTTTTTGGCCCATAGCATCTATGCGAGTAAAGCGATCGGGATGGTTAAACGTTAGGACCAACTAGACCCCAAATGGAGTCTATGTGCGAAAGAACGGGTTTTTTAAGTCAATTCTTAGGCCTTTTATGGCCCGGACGGCAAACGGCGGACGACGAACGGCGGACGGACATTTCAAATTTGGATTCTACGCACCTTGAAACGTAAAGTGACAAAGTTTGAGGGGGGGTTTATACAATTTTTTTGCTACATGATCACATAGGCTTATTATTGGAAATAATAAACCAAAAATGTAGGTTGGGTTGGTGGAGGGTGAGATATTTGAGGCATCTCTTAGTAAGTAATTTATTTTAGTTTTGCTGAGCGCTTTTGCCATGAAGCCTCATCACAGCATAATTTGTCAGGGGTGGCTTGCTAAGTATTTATAAATGTGGGGAGTCCTCCTTCTTCATCTTACTATGACCAGTTATGGTTGGTCACATCTGACTATGTGTTTCCACATAAATATGAATTTTTCTCAATATGAAAGCATAATTGACCCCAAGCAATGTGACCAATCGTAACTGGTCTTAGCAAGATGAAGAAAGGACTCCCCCCATTTATAAATACTTGGTAAGCCACCTCTTACAAAATTATGCTACTTACTAAGAGATACCTGAAATACCTCGCCCTCAACCAATCCAAGCTACATAAGGATAATGCAACAAACCCTAACCATTACGAAAAAAAAAAAAAATAAAAATAAAAATAAAAATCGGTGGAGAATTGTAGCTTGGACAGCGCATAAAAATATCGGTAATTACTCCTCCTCTCCGCCTCCGAACCGCAAATCTAGACCTATAACAAAACCGTTGGACAAAAGGGTTCAAGGAAAACTATAAAGAATTGTAGCCTGGACGCTTTGAATAACCGCCCTTTGATGTTTGCCCGTCAATATTTGAGAGCTTAATCCATTGGCCCAGAGCCCAACAAGCACCATCACTGAAAATTTCGTTAAAATTGGATGGAAACTGTAGAAGTCAGAATCGTTTCAAGGATTTTGCACATCAATTCCAAGATAAAAATCTTATAAAATTCGTAGGCGACCATCTGATGTACGGGAAAATTGATCGTTCTAATAAAATTTGAACCTCCTTAGGCCTGTGGATGTTGAAGATAAGAGGAGATTAACCAAATACCAAAACTCACACGGGCCTAACAGCTCCAACAGTTAAGCATGTGTTAGATGTAATTTACTATGGGCATATAAAAAACGCATTTTATTCCATAGATACGTATGTATAAATATGTACAGTATGCGGTGAGGCAGCATACGCTATGATTCCATGTAGCAGAATTCTTAAAATCCAACACATTGGAGGTGGTTCAGAAGTAATCTATTAAAATTCTATTCGACCATTTCAGAATCTCATCTCAGCTACAACCAAAGAGTAACAAAACACATCAAATAGCTAGGAAAAGTCATGATCGTTACATAGATTTCGCGTTTACTAAGATCGATCCAGTAGCAGTAAAATTCATAGACGACTATTGAGTAAGATCCCTGAAAATTTCATCAAATCGGAATAAGTTAATACCGTTTGATTTATTTATGTAAATGTATTATTTTACTTACAACTGTTGCGGGTCTCTCCTAAGGGAAATGTAAGTAATTCCGTCAGTTCTCAACCTAAAGAAATGGTTGTCTACTCCTTGTAAAGATCCTAATGGAGAATTTTGAAGGTTATTCGCTCCAAATCACAACGTTTGATTGTGTGCGGGTCATACGAACTTAAGCTCAGACTGGACTACTTGGTCGGGTCTGAAATATCGTAGCCTACTACTCTCATAGCCGACCATTAGACCGCAGTTTTCATTAATACCTAATGGCTGGACATTAAGCCCGTGGCACTAACTGACAAATTAGCCAGACTTTAAGTCCCTAACTACTTAGGTGCCGGATCTCAAGTACCGTAGCTGTAATGCTATTAATGGAAATACCAATTGAATAAACTGAACTTGGAGTAATAAAAAAATGAGAAAGCCGGCTCAAAGATACCGTAGTGCAAAAAAATAAAAAAAAAAAAAAAAAAATAAGATCAAATAATTGAGATCAAACAATAAATAATTAAGATCAAAAGAATCTTGAAGGTTGTGGGTTGTAATGTGAAGGCATGTGGCTGATAATAGCTAGAGCGAAATAATTTTTGACCGGGGAGCATATGTATTAATTTATTTATGTCATGTCTCCCACTGGGGACCTCCTCTTACCAGGGTAGCTCTCTCCTCTTTCTGCTGCAGCCCGGAGCAGAAAGCGTTTATCGGAAGAAACTAAAAAGCTTACAAAAGTCGGGCACGACAACATGTACGACTACCTATCATGTACGCCGTGTCCCCATGGACTTCCGCATACGAATTTTATATTATATGAATATCCGTTACTTCGGTTAGTGGGCACACGACATTCAGACACTAAGCCAAAATTTGTTACAATACATAAAATGCGAGAGAATATATCAGAAGCAAAATATATGGATTAATTACATTTTGTTAGCTGGAAGATCTTATCGAGAGCTTCCCAAAAAGGAGCAATATAGAGGGTATTGGATGATGGGAAGAGGCCAAAACACCTGTGAAAAAAAAAAAAAAAAAAAAAAATTAAATGGGGGAACGAACTAATTACCAGCGCCGTCAGCCTATGACGTCAATTCAGTTTCTTTCAATCGATTTTTAGTCCAAACCATAGTGGATTTTGAACTGAAAAGCTGGAAGTTTTCAAGGGTCCGGAAGGGGTTTCTAGATCAAAAATGAGTGATAGAGGGCCGTGATGTTGTTCATAGTTGTATATAGTAGGGATTCGGCCCAAGGGAAAATAAATAATTACAAAATCTTTGTAATCATTGTAATGACGTTTCGGTCACCATTCTATGACCATCATCAGATAAGTTAAAAGCTTTGCCCTCAAAGAGGACAGTGTCAAAAACAGGTTTTATAAAACCTCATAAAATCGCAACAGCCTTGTTGACTTGTTGCCAGGCTAGAGCCAAAACAATTTCATTTGGGGGAATAGTATTGAGAAACAATATTTTGGTTAGCAGTTTTAAAGGGCCAAAAATAAGCTGCATCAGACAAAAACCAATAGCTAAAACAGAGAGGTTTTAGAATCAATTAAAATCTCCTGTTTTTGACATAATTACAAAGATTTTGTAATTATTTCTTTCTCCTTGGGCCGAATCCCGACTGTATAGATCAAAAATGAGAAATTCCAACTCATAAAAGAAGGACTTCTTTGGAATGGTTTCTACCCAGGCTCGTGTTGAAGCCAATAATCTTGGCAAACGCTCTATAATAGGTTTTAGATGATTTGGAGGCAGTTTTCGAAACGAGACTCCGGATGGGCCAACTGACTTGGGCGTTTGGAAAACTCCGGTCTGACGATAACTCCGAAACCGGCGCCTCAATTCAGTTCAATGACGGGGCCCTTTTCGCCGAGACTCAAGGTGCCGTCGGTCATTCATAAACGATAGCCGAGTCCTTCAAACGGGAGCGTTTAGTACTTGCCAGCAGTACTTACTCCACTACAGTCGACTTTTTAATGACTCACCGGCGTCCTTTTCCATCAAAAATAATTTTCGTCCGCTCTAAAAGAGAATGGCAGTGCCTATACAGATTTCGAAGAATTGTAGGTTGGCACAATGATTGATCTCGTTTTGAACGAGGGGTATACCCCGGGTAGTTACAAATCGAAAGACTAACAATGGAGCAGTAGATTTCAATAACAGAACGAATTAAATAGGTAACAATGTTTCTCAATAGGTATGTTTTTCAATTTTTCAATATTTTCAACAATATTTTCACAAAGTGAAATTGGAGAAAGTGGAGAAGTGTACGACGGAAAGATTTACAAATCCAACAGAAAAATCATGATGTAAATGGATCAAAATATCCCGACAAAACAAATCAGACATTTTTGACTTCAACGCCCCACTTCACATCCCTCTTAAGTAAAATTCAAAAGTATGGCGACGAAGAGCACGATTTGATGTACATTC
Source organism: Adelphocoris suturalis (assembly GCA_030762985.1). NCBI lineage: Eukaryota > Metazoa > Arthropoda > Insecta > Hemiptera > Miridae > Adelphocoris > Adelphocoris suturalis. Next base: position 34,918,051 of record CM061044.1, on the reverse strand, counting down.
AGGCCCGGACAACCTCGACAAGATTTTGTAACACGCAAAGATATACTTACCTATACGTTTTCTGACAAAACGGTTCTGAAAAATGAAGTCAGTTAACAATACACATACAATACAGATTGATAAATCAAGATCAACTGGCTTCGTGTTTTCAGCTATTAGGCTATTTAATTGCAATGGCTCGGAAAATTTTTTGAAAAATTTCTTCATTGAAATCCGTTTTGAGACATTCTGAAAAGAATCCTAGAGTTTAAAATTTTTTTCATATATATATATATATATATATATATATATATATATATATATATATATATATATATATATATATATGTGTGTGTGTGTGTGTGGGTGTGTGTGTCTGTGTGTGTGTGTGTGTGTGTTTCCTTCCAGACGATAACTCTCCTTAGGAATGAGATAAAAATTCCGTTCTTGCGCCAAACGCGAAAAATTCCTTGACCCCCAGCCAAAAGACATATCCATGTCAAAAATCAAGCTTTCCAAACGAAAGGACGAGTTTGTTGGCCAGCACTTTTTGAGCACCCTAAATTGGTCAAATAAAAAAAGTGCTAAAAAAATCACTAAAAATAGCAAAACACGGCAAAAAATAGTTGAATCTATATTTTTTTAAATAGCATATTGGTCAAATAAAGTTTATCAGTTATAAGATAGAACAATAAACAATATTTATGTGCAAAATTATGCTGTAAAATGTACTTAAATTTCATTAAAATGTGCTAAAAAATCGATAAAAACTCCAAAAAAGATAAAAATCCAAAATATCTTATTGAATCGCAGAATACTATTTAGAAAAAAATTTTTGCCATAAAATTGGTAGTTGACAATTTCTTTTCCCTGAAAGTCCTTAACTTCCAAAACAATGTGACATAATATAGCACGATAATTTACGGAAATTCGCTCCTACGATCATGCTGCATGACAGGAACTTTTTTCCTTAGTCTTTACATCAGACATCGAAGATCTATTACTTCAATGTAAGAAATTTCATATATCATATTTATGTAAAACTAGTTATTACCAATTATTAGAGATACTGTTTCCTTGTCAATTTCTTTCTAAAATTGACATGAATAGGGCCCAGTCCATGGATAGAAACGTCGTGAATTATAAACTATACACTCAAGACTAGACTGGACATTCAACCTTCTGAATATATACGAGTAGTATATGTCTCAGCCTTTTTGTAAAAAGCCTAGCCTTTTTACAGTACTTCGCCTTTTCGTAATAAAAACGTTGGAATGACAGGCAGCCTGGTATTTTTTTAGCCGTATTGTAAAAAAGCTGGAAGAACTCAGTCTTTTTGCAAAACCAACCTATTCATTAGGTACCTATAAACCAACCTATATTATTTGACAAAAAGGCTGAGCGTGATCCGCCTTAGTTTGGTGGTCTCGATGCTCGCAAGCTCGCATCTCAAGAATACATTGTACAATTAGTCAGTCCCTTAGTAAAATTCAGATTAGTGGGACATAGGTATACAAGGTCAGAATAATGTGTATAGCTTGTCATTCCAACGTTCAACGTTTTTATTACGAAAAGGCGGCGTATTGTAAGAAGGCTAGGCTTTTTACAAAAAGACTGATTTTACAAAAAGGCTGCGACGTATATATATATATATATATATAGTGTGTGTGTGTGTGTGTGTGTGGTATAACTTCAGGAACCATCATGAAAATGATAGGATAAGTTAGTGTAGTTACGTTAACTCCCATTAGTGTAAGTGCGCTTCTAGCAAACTTACACAACCCATACAAACCTCCGAGGCCGGTCTTGACCTCAAAGAAGGTTAGCTCGCTTGACTGCGCGAACTTCGACATTCGACCTTCCGCGGGAAAATACCGCCCGCGACTTCCTCGAGCCGAGTTTTTACGGTGAATCCGAAATAGCCAAACGGGTCTCGGTGGTTACGATCGCGTGTGCGTTAGTCAGAATCAGGATATGGCTTCTTTGGTATTGACGGGGGCGTTGAAAGGCCGTTGCATCGCTTTACCCGCTCAATATTAAATATTTTATCCGCTATCACCTAGAAGGTTGTTATGTACCTATTACCGCTTGTTCGAAACATTTTTCTGGCAATATAATCGAAGAATAGAATAGAATGGAAATGACGTAAATTTAAAATGCATGAACTTAAATACAACTAGATACAAATGCAAATTAATTGTACATTTCGGAAGTACATGGACGTATAGAATCAGATGAAGAACAAAGTACGAGTCGAAATGGTTTAATGCAGAATAGAACATACGAAAAAATGGACTTATGAAAAATTGAAAAAAAATGTTACAGAAAATATGAGTAAGTAGACACGTTAATATACAAGATAGGGATATAGTTAATATTTTTGCGCATGCGCATACCGTACCTTCAATCAACTGGAACTCACCATTTAAAGTATATATAACGAGATGGGATTTGTATGATATTGTCTAGTTTATCCCGCAAAAGTTTTGAAAAGTTAATCAAAATCGTTCAAGTATCTCGGAAGGTCAATATTTGTTTTTATTATTAGTTGTAATTAGTTTTCCGCATGCGCGACGTTTTCTACTAAATTATTCGTGATTGAATACATAGAAACCCAACCCCCCCGCATAGTTTGAAGGAATTCGGATGGATAGGTCATGAGAAATCGACGTTATGAGAAATTCAACTTTGCGCATACGAACAGACTAACGGCAACAGAATTTATAAGACATCATTCATGAGTGAACCCACACAAACCTTCAACATTTAATAAAAATCGGTAGATTAATGTCGAAATTGGGCCTGGAACCAGTTATAGTTTTGCGTATGCGTAATAGTTATTATTCAACCAATCACGATATAATTCATGGGATAACTTGCTGGAACATATAAGCAACTATCCTCCGAGGCTGAACGGAATCGCACCAATAGATGATGAGAAATCGACTCTATGAAAAATGAAAGTTTGCGCTTGCGTTGATTTTCTGAGCGCCGAAAAATCTTATTTTTTTGTCGAAAGAAATGAACTGACTAGTGTTTAGAGAAACGCTGCGATTTGTATATGGCCAATCAAAGAATCTTAGAGCCATTCTTTCGCATTTAGGCATCCGCAATCAATGTCTCCAGAGCCTAGGCATGCTGGCTTACACCGGTGTGAGCGTTCAAGGGATGCAAGTTGTGTTGTTTGCTATTAGAAGGCCCAAACTTCACTTCTGCAAATACCAATCATTCTTACAAAGGTCGATGAACTTCGTGATGTCAAAAATGCTTAGATGAACCGACATTCTACGTTGGGAAAGCCACAAAGCTGAATCTTCGAATCAACAACCACAGGTCATCTATCATCAATCACGTCCACCTCCGGTCAAGATACATGCGGACTCCCACAATGCCTCTTTTGACCAATTATATGGCGTGCAGGTAGTAAAGATGCTAAACAGTTCAAATGACAGACAGCTATAGCAATCTGAAAGAGCAATACGATGGGTGCTAGGGGTCCCCAGGCCTCAACATCAATGATTAGAATCGTGGAATTTCTTCAAAAATTACATAAAGAATGATATCTACAATTTTCTGTGATCAAGATTTCAAATCGAAATATCAAATTTTCTTCTTCTCTACATATTTGTCAGTTTTTTCTAAAAATATAAAATACCTAAGTATACTTTACTATACCTAAGTATACTATACTTATACTATACTAAGTACACAACAACTATACGAAACATTTTCATAAATATATCCTTGGGTGAGACTTTTCCTGTGAAATTTTTTGCGCATTGAGGAAATGTACCGGCAATCAAAGAGGTTCAGCCCAATTGCGTGCGCCAAAACTGTGTCCATGAATGAGCCCATCACCAGTCGACAGTGCGAGGCAGCTCGCCTCGCGACGTTTGCCTCGGGGTGAAGCCAACTAGGTATACTACTGGAACGCTGTCTACGCGTTGAGTGGCAGTCGGGCAGGTGGAGAGACTCACCATCCCTGTATGGGACACCAACACGACTACACCCTGCTGCATCAGGGTAGATTGTATCGGGGGCCATTCAGGCCCAAAACAATCTATGAAGTTCCAATAAATCTTCATATCCTTTGCGGTAGTAATCGGTTTTGCTCCTTACTCTTTCTTGATGATACAGCAGGCCCTCTTGTCGCCTCTGGCGTTAGCCACACTGAATAGGATGGACCACGTAGAGGTTCCAGGTTTTTGTGGGATGCAGTAACTTATGTAGGGACAGGAGTTCATGATTCCTAGGTACTGAGCCACCTCTTCGTATAACCTGTGGTCTTCCCATTATTGGTAATCATGTTTCTGGTCCATTCTCAATGGTGTGCGTTTGAGTCAGGGCGAGTACTTTGGTATTGAGACCGTGACAGTAAATATCTGGTTCTGGATCGTGCGGTCAATCGGCCTAAACACTTTATTTCATTGACCGATTCTCACGATCCAGAACAAGATATTTACTGTCGCGGTCGCTGTATTGAGAAAATTGACACAATAATCCCCTCCACGCAACAGCAAGGACCTTTCTTCAGACACCTTATGATTTCCATGGACATGAAGGCACCAGACTCGCCCACGACACATAGGCAATCTGTTCAAGGAACTAGCTCATAAGAAAAATAACCACCTGTTTCTCATTAGATCCTTGAAGATGAGAAATAAATTTCTCGAAACGTTGGCCTAAACACTTTATTTCATTGACCGATTCTCACGATCCAGAACAAGATAGATACTCGTATCTTCTGATGGTGTGAGAGGACACAAATCTCTCCCGGCCCCTCATGAAGTCCAATCGCTCGCGGTCGTTTCACACCTCCGAGTTCTCATAAATCCAACGCTCACGCAACGGTCTCGTGCCCTAGTAATCTTCCTTTCGCTCTTATTCCAAATGATAATTCCGCATTTTTCGGTTTTATGAATTGCATTATTCAAAAATGAACCCTGATATGACGCTCTTATAAACGTTGAGACAATCTAAGTGATTGCAGCGATTAAATTTCTTATTGTAGTCGTCAGACACGATAAGCGAGATCTAAAGTATGAAAAGTGACATAAAAAAAAAGTTCCAATCATGCAGTATGATCGTATGAGCAAATTTTCGTAAATTATCATATTGCGTAATGTTATATTGTTTTGAAATTTGAGCATTTTGAGTGCAAGTAAATTGTTAACTATTAATTTTATGTCAAAAAACGTATCCTAAATAATAATCTCCAGTTCAAATAGAGGTTTTGGATTTTTAGCTTTTTGCAGTTTTTATCGATTTTTTAGCTAATTATAATGAATTTTAAGTAAATTTTACAGTTTAATTTTGTACATAAATTTTTAAATGTTCTATTTCAAAGTTAATAAACTTTATTTGAGCAATATTCTACCAAAAAATATAAATTAAACGATTTTTAGCCGATTTAGCATTTTACAGTGATTTTTTCTAGTGCATTTTTTTAAATTCGACCGATTTAATGTGTTCAAAAAGAGCTGGTCAACGAACAGCTATCATATGGAAAGCTTGATTTTTTGGCGCAAGAACGGAATTTATATCTTAATCCTAAGGAGAGTTATCATCTGGAATGACTATAAATGTATAAATAAATAAATAAATAAATAAATATATATATATATATATATATATATATATATATATATATATATATATATATATATATATATATAAGCGTTAAACTCTAGGATTGGTTTCAGGATTCTCAAAACGTATTCCAATGAAGAAATTTTTCAACAATTTTTATTTTAAATTTTCCGAGAAATTGCAATAGTTCATTTTCAACGCAAATTCGCTAATTGTGTTAAGAAAATCCATGACAAATTGAGTGTTACACAAATCCGTCACTGATTATTATTTACCATCAGAATATCACAGCTCTGAAATCTGGTTCACAGCCTCTTGGAAAAATTTGGAAGTGAGTGAGAGGAAGTCAGATCAGCTGTTTTTATATTAGTCTCACAAAACAAGCTCTACATAATTATACTCTTACCTACTACACGTAAGGTATTACACAGTTTGCACTAAAAAGTAAATATGTTCCTTAGAAATAGTAAAAGGACAAAAACATACAAAATGCATCACAATATCTCGTGAATGGGTCAAAATAAATAACGTTCATTCGGTATTTCTAAATTGTCAAAATGAACAGTAAACCTTCGGAGGGATTTCATGATCGCGGCATCCCACGACACATGGCTTTAATGATTTCAAGATGTAAATTACAACAAGAAAAATACCTCAACCGCCCATCATATGAAGTTCTGTTGACATGAACTCTCAATTCCTTATCTACTGTTCCGGATACCTCTCGCAATGTTAAAAAAAAAATTTAATTAATTTTTTTATTAGCTAGGCTCTCTTGGTTGAATAAAAAGGAAAGAAATATATATAAATAAAAAGGCATGATAAATGAATGGAAAGCAGTTGAAAGGGAAAATAAAACATAACGAAGTGAGGCATACTCGCATAGATATGCTCCTAAGTACACAAGGCCAAGTTTTACGTTTCGGGGACAGAAACGTTATTATCGATAGTCAAAATAGCTTTCATTTTCACCTAAAACTTTGCTCTAAAACTGTAGATATGCGGGGAAGTGGGGACCACGTTCATCAGAGGGAAGATTGCGGCCCTCTTTCGACACAAAACAGTTAGTCCTGATGAAAATGAAGATTGGATGCTAACGAGATTCAGGCGAGATAGGAACTCTGGCACGGAGAGCTGTGTGGAAAAAAAAGTTCTGAGCCTACGGCAGGCGGGCGTCCCTTGACGTAACACGACCGTCAACCACCACGAAGGAAACTGCATTGAGCCACTTATGACATTCCACGTACGACTTGAGCTTGATTCTAGCCTTCGTTTAATCATACTTTGGAATCTGGTAAGCTGTTCAGAAAATGTACGCGTTCCTCATGGTCGGGCGTTGCTTTTAGGGTTATACTTGGCCAAATGAAGAAATGGAGCTTTGAGGCAATCTGCATACCGGAATACCTCAAACCAGCTCTGGGCTGACAAAATTAGTTCATTGGACAAATTATATGATTCAACATAAAAAGTTTATATCATTCATTTAATTTATATTACATCAAAGAAGTCTCTTGGATCTGTAAGTAGGTCAGTATTCTGGCGGGTTTAATACAGAAAAGTTCCAGTTTTGGAAAATATGTTGCATGTAAGATGTCTGATGTACATTTATCCTTCTGCTCTTCAGGAAATTAGCACGTATGGCTTGCCAATCCCCTCTATGGTAATATATATGAAACAAGAAATCAAAATTTCTTGACGATGTAGAATACAAAAGGTGTGCAGGGAATGCTTCTGCTCCACCCCATACGAAAATACTTGCCTCCGTTTAATCATAATTTGAAATCCTGTAATTTGTGCAGAAATTGCACGTTTCTCATGGTCGGGCGTTGCTTTTAAGGATACACCAGGCCAAATGAATAAATGTCGCTTACAGGGCTGGGGGGGTTCGGGCTTAAATGTCGCTCTGGGCTGTCAAACTTAGTTCATTGGGTAAATTAAAATTCAACATAGAAAAGTTGCCCTTTTTATTTCATTTCTATTCCCTAAATCAAAGAAGATTAATAACCTTTTATAGGTACGTTGGAATTAGTTTTCGCCATTTGGAACGTGAAATAGCTATAAGATTGCACACAGAAAGGTGGCAATTTCGTAAACCATATTACATACACGATGTCTGATTTATGGTTACGGATGAGTTCTTCAGGGAATTAGCAAGTATGACTTGCATATCCCTTCTATGGGAGGATATGAAGATCAGTTTCGTGACGATGTTGAATCCAAAAGTCGTAGAGGAAATGCTTCAGCTCCATCTGTTCCGGAAAGACTTTTAGGTATAAGTACAGGTATGAAGAAATGAGGTTCGAGACAATCACTATACCGACTGGAATACCTTAATCCAGATTGATCTCAATAAATCCCCCCCGAAAAAAAATTAATCAAATATGAAAAAGTTGGAATTTTACATTCCTATTCAATTTCTTACCTCGATGAATGGATTTCACTATAAACCCATACATGTCACCCATACCTTTCCCCAGAAGTCTTTTTGGATCAGCGAATCCCGAAATATTTCTAGCACGAATTTTGGATTCAATATAATCGCGAAATTAAATCCAACAGTCGTACAAAAAATGTTTCTGCTCCTAATAATTCAGATAGGTTTTTGATGTGTGTATATCACCTTGGCTGAATGAATAAATGGGGCTTTAGGTAATCAACGTAAAGAATGCCTCAACTGATAAATTGCTTCAAGGGACAAATGAAGTAATTCATTATAGAAAAGGCATAAGTCGAATGCACTTCCTCGTATCCCCGCGATCGGCCAGTTCAAGAGCAACGTAATTAAATTTTATGCCAACACTGAATAGTGTATCCTCCCTGCTCTTTCTTCCATATTAATCCGCTTTTATTTAATTTTATTATTTTCTTTTTCTGTCTTTTTTAAATGAGGGCTCTCATTACTTTAATTAAGTTCATTTTGTATTACTCTTCCTTGCCGCAACTCACGTCTTATGTAATTCTTAATTGCTAAAACTTTTATACTTTTTTATTTTGTGTAACACAGACCTGTATTGTATTATCCCGCGGTTACTGCTGTTTGCAAGTGGGGGGCGGTTTTTTTGCCGAGTGAACTTTACTGCTGCGCCCAATTTTTTTAAACCATAATTAATTGTTGTTAATCATACTTGGGATGTTTCAAATTATAATAGTAAGAAACAGGGAGTTTTGAAGAGTCCAAATCGTATTTTTGAAAAGGGAAAGCGATGTTTTAAATGGGAGAAATCTCAAATTGAAACGCTGCAAATTATTTCACAAAGGTTTATTATTTTTTCAATTGAGTATGATCGTAGTTTTAGTTGACTTGCGTACGTTCTGCTACGCCCCTGGTGACGTGCCGCTAAGCCCCTATAAGGCGCCGCGCCTCCTCCCCCTCCCCCCTCATGACCCTCTGCCAATGTTTTCACCATTCCACTAAGCGTGCCAGGCGTGCGCGCGTACTTCAGTCTAACACTCAAAGCCTCGAAAAAGATACTTTTTAACCTATTTTTGGCTCATAGCACCCATGGGTGTGGAGCGATCGAGCTGGCGAGAAGTTAGGACCAACTAGACCCCAAGTGGAGTCTATGTGCGAAAGAACGGATTTTTTAAGTCAATTCTAAGGCCTTTTATGGTCCGGACTGCGAACGGCGGACGGACATTGCAAATTTGGATTCTACGCACTTTGAAACGAAAAATGACAAAGTTTGAGGGGGGGTTATACAAATTTTTTGCTATACGATCACATAGGCTTATTATTGAAAATAATAAACCAAAATGGGGGGCTTTAGTAAAAAACACCAGAAGTGTGAACTGAACTACATGCAGTTCACGCTGCAGGATTGGAGCAATTGAATCAGAGAAGCTGGAGGCCCTCGTGTGAATGGGGAGAGGTCGTTAGCCTCATCCCCCAGGCGCTTCCAAGTCTGTGGAGCGCCGCTGTGTGTGTTGTGACGTAACAGGCGAGAATCCAGCGCGAAACATCGCTCGACAATTATAAATCGAGGCTTGTAAACGGGCGGGCAGGCATCGAGGAAAAGGTTTTTTTCGAGAGTTCAGAATCCCTCGGGCCACGTCAGGGGTCAGTAGGACAAGCAAAGTGGTCGAGAATGGAATCCAATGCAGCTTACAAGCTTATCTTACCATCATTGAAAAATGTCACTAGTGAGTAAAGTCGAATTCATTATACATACTTCGCCATCACACATCAAACTTGTTGAGTTCATACGACAAACCGTTGCATTTTGGCAATTTCAAACACCAATTAGGTAAGTACAATTAAATTCAATTTAGTTTATCAGAAATAAGGCAAGTGTCACACAAAGTGTTTAAAATTACTAAAGTTCCAGTCATGCAGCATTATAGTATGAGCGAATTTTCGTAAATTATCATAATACATATTATGTTTCATCGTTTTGAAATTTGAACAACCTGAGTGCAAAGAAATTGTTACCCACTTATTAATTTTATGGGGGGGGGGGGGGGGGAACTCGTTCTAAATAATATTCTGCTATTAAAAAAATATAATGCATTTTTAGGATTTTACCTGTCTTTTATTCGATTTTTCCACAAATATTTATGAAATTTAAGAACATATTTCAGCTTAGTGATGTGCTTACACATTTTAATGTTCTAGTTCATCGCTGATAAACTTTTTTATCACTAAAATTATGATAGCAAATATAAATGTAACAATTTTTGGCCTTTAATAGAATTTTTCGAGATTTTTGAGCACATTGTTTGAAATTTGAGCAATTGACTGTGCTCAAAAAGTCTTGCACACACATATACATGCACGCGCGCGAATTGTGTGTGTGAAAAAGCGATAGACCCCAGGATTTATTTTAAATACCTCAAAACGGATTTAAATGAAGGAAATTGAAAATAAAATTTACTTTATCCATCAAGTGAAGAAGAAATTATAAAACTATCTTTCTAAACATAGATAGCCTTGAACATCTAGTTAAATATAAGTAGTTAAGATAGAAATATAAATAAATATAAGAATTGGTAAAAATATACGGATTGGTTATATAATAACTCAATATTAAATAAACGTAGTACCTATTCTATTCAAAATTCTTTCAGGTAGTTAAAGTGTGTACGTCTTTCAGGTAAGACTATGCATTATTTTTGTTAGTCTTCTTAGAGGAAATGGCTTTAATCGCAACATGTGATATGTATGATTTGGGGTTCAGCCATAAACGTTGTCTCGTGTAAGAATCATTCTAAGGTCGAGGTATGGCTATTAAATAATTTTTCAAAGCATTTCTAGTTATTCTAGTTTTACAGTTACTCATTTTTAGTTTTGCAGAATTAATGCAGCAGATCATCAACTTTTATTATTGGAAATAATAAACAAAAAATGAATCAAGTATTCTAGGTCAGTTTTGCATCATACAGGACATTGGGGTTGAATGGTTTGATACGACGCTCGAAACAAAGCGGAAAAGGATATAGAGATTGTATACGTCGAAACAGAACTGAGAGTGTGGAGTTGAAGGGAGTTGAACGATCTGGGGGAGGAAGTCTAGGCAGAACTTCCTGTCCGAATGTAAAGCAAGAGTGGTAGTTTTATTGAATTTTCTTAAAACTGCAAACATTTTGATCAAACATACGTTGCTCTGGGTTTCACTAAAATACATTTAATACAGCTATTTTCATGGATTTACTCAGAAAAACACTGAATGAAGAAGATCGCTGGTTAAAAACTAATTTCTTAGATAATTTTTTGTAGACATTTTTTGTTTAAACGTAAACGGTTTCTGCTCATACAGTGGTTCAAGTGTGAAAAAATGTTTGTATTAAGTTTTGGAGGTCAGCTTCGCAAGTCAGTTTATATAATCTAACACGATATCTACGATGATAGAGGGCGGGTAGAAAGGTCTGATCTCATACTCATTTAAGGACGGAAAAGGATATTGAGATTTTATGCAATGACGAAACAGGGCTGAGAGTGCAGTGGTAAAGGGAGGTGCCAGCTATAAGTTAGGGGCCCCAAGACAGAACTGGGGTAGCGGAGTCTGTTCCATCGAATTGTCTTTCTCCCGGCTCGGAGGTGATCTGAGAACCGGATTGGTCAATCGGGCCTGGAGGCTCAGAGACGCCGCTAACGAGCCTGCGGGAACGAACTTATCTGAGGGTTCAACCCGGTGCCTACAACGGACATTGTGTACCCCACTCACCTGACTGAATGAGATGATACGGGCGTTACGTAACGCACTAACTACTTCCTAGTTTGACGAAATTAATTAGAATTTGACCCAGTTACCCCACACGACAGTTAAAACTGCCTTGCTGTGGGAAAATATCTGATGTTGAAAATTTTCGTTTTTCGGCGGTACAGTAAAGTAAATAGACTAAATATAAATAAATAGACTATTTAAGTTTTGAAATATTCGTTACCTATATAATATTACTTTTCCAGGCCTTCAGTACTTTGGGTTCAACTCACTGGATTACCAACATATCTGGATTAACACTATGAGGGTCCGTGATCCTCCATGGTGGAACGGGCCCTTAGAGTAGTAGAATTACTACTGCCTTATAGGGTGATTTTGAGGATAGATGCAGATTGTTTCAACGGCTTAATGGTTGCACATGCGCTAAAGTGATATTTCATTTAGGATTAATGAAATCCATGGGGAATCTCGACCCCAACCCATACAACCCCTGAAAATGATATTATAATGGGTTAGAGTTGGTTGGTGTTTGGCTTCAGTACATGAGCAAACATTAATTTCTTATAACATCGATTTCTCGTGATCTAGGTATCAGCCCGATTTCGTTCAAACTCGGGAGGTTGTTGGTTATTTTTTCAGGATGGAGCCCTTTGTATTTCATCGCGATTAGCAGAGTAATAAATATTGCACTCGCGCAAAACTAATATTGGTTGACAAAGACTGTTATCATCTGAGTGAGCTCCAGAGCGATTTCTATGGTAATTAACCTATGAAGCTGGAACTTTATAGGCATGAAACATGATCTTTTTTTAATTCTAAATCACAAATTTCTGATAGGATAAAGACAGATTTACATTAGTTTAAATATGGAGACACATAAGGAACTAGGTACACCCAAAATTTAGGTATATCAAATTTTTCTAAAGCATTTCTAGCAACCAGTCGTTGCTAGGGATTTTGTTCGTATGGCGGTAGGTTGAGTATGAGTTTATTTTGCTCAGTCGCTATAGCCGGTTTAAAAATGAGTCAGTCCTTACGCTTAGGAATATTTATGGAGCTAAAAGGAAAAGATTCGTAAAATATTCCATGAAAGAACTCGGATTGGGTGACGTGGAAACAAAACGAAGAAAATGGCAGTGGGGGAAGATATGAGAAAATAAAAAATGGAAGTTTGTGGAGATCGTTGTCCAATTCCACAACAAAATGAAGAGCTGCAATGTTAAATCGATTTCGAAGATTAACTTAGTTTTCGATTTATCATTAACTTACCTTTCGAAGGGAACAGTACTAAGCACAGTAGGTACTGTTTGGACGGCCTGATGCATCGAAAGGTCACGCCACGGATTCCTACGAAATGTAGGCACGTAAATAATAATTTTACTATAACTACTAGACGAAATAACCCTTTAAATTTAATACTAGTTAGTGATTTAGTAATTGTTTGTTACTGATGATGACCTCACCGTCCAAGTCGTCCCAACATCGTAACTCTTTATTTTGACATTGAAAATGTCTTAGTCGACGAGTCAACCGGAAATTTTGTTACAGAAATTTTGTTACGCAAAGATAAAAACGTCACGCGACCTATAAACAAGTTAGGTGTTGTTATGATTGTGTATACTAGCAATGAAAACAGGTGTTATTATTTTCGAAGAATTCGACTATCCAACCTTTGGAAATTCTTCACTACTTTCCAGTTGAAACGGATTTCCACCATCCCGTCGCGAGTGATTTAGTTCGTAGCCGAAAGATGTTGTTTTTAAGTCCTGACTCCGAGTTCAGTCAGCAGACATCCATGGAGGCAGAAATCTGTTTTTAGTTGTGCTGGCCTTGACTAGGCTGTAGGGGGTTAAACTTACGTTATTGAATTACTAGGGTGTTATTGAAGTACTAGGGGTTAATTTTATCTTATCTGTAGAATAAGTATGATCTTGCTAAACAGACCATTGGATAAGAAATCACCATTAATGAGGTGAAAAATAGCGTGAAGCCTCAGACCAGATCTCTATCCGAATTCTGCGCCTAAACGATGATGAGCTTGATAAAAGTAATTCAATCCGAGCTGTGAAGTAAAGATAACCAGCCATCTGAAGGCTTTCCTGATACCGATTATTGATACTGTCAACAGTCAACAATAATAATAATATAGAGAAATACCTCCTTTCTGATAAGCAGTTAAGGCTCTCAAAATTTCGTAATGTAGAGAAGAAAACCTTAGAAATACCCATGAAAAATGACTTGGAACACAGTGTGAAGTTTCTCACCAGATGCTTATCCAAATTCCGAGCCTGATGGAAGGTTGGTGAGCATCATAGATGTAATCTAATATTGAAGTGAAGATTATCTGTGATCTCAATTCTTCAACAACCTACGTATAGTTTCGGATCCCCGGAGATCTAGATAGTCCTAGTAGAGATGGATGCGAGTGATAATGAACTTGCGGGTTATTGCGATCCAAATGTCGCAACGACGTGTCGTCACGACGTCGGATTTTAAAGTCGGCTGAGGGCCCTGAAGAGGTCAAGTTTCGCAAGGCTGGAAAAACGTCGAATCCGACGAGCTTCATCAAGGAGCCTCCGACAGCCGGTAATGGAATACGAAAGAAGGCACTGCGTAGAGCAGTCGTGCCCTTGCGTTCCAGATCTCATCTGGAGCAGAGACAGCGATCAGCGTGACAACGTTATTATTTCTGAAGGCGCACAAAAACAAAATTATTCGTAATACTTCGGAGGGAATTACTTCTTTTACATGCCTCTCTTTTCGCAGCTTAGAGGGAAAAGCACAAAATTACGCAATCACATCAAAACGTTTCTTATGAAAATTTGGAGAAGAAAAAAATTGAAATGAAAATGATAATTTTAGCATGGAACGTGCTTTAGTCATGACCTAAGTTCTCGAAAACGTTACGAGGTATGAATCCGGAGCCTTTCTAGAGAAGTGGTTGGTTGATGAAACGATTTTCCTCTAGAGAATCGTTTTTCTAATGATTTTCACGTACAACCACGTGGTTAGAGAGTTGTAACTTGATAATGTTCCACACCACGAAAATCGTTCACCACTCGTTGGAAAGTACCACATTCACATGGTACAAAATTTCTACTCCTTCAAGTTCCTTATGAAAATTAGTGGTACGTATAAAAACAAAGTTGGTTGGACATTATTGTTTGATTACCTACACTAGAGTGACAGAGCTGAATTTTATGCTGTTCACCCTAGTACAGGAAGTTGAAACTTGATAGGGAGCTTCTCTGGGATACATCTAGAGACGAATGAAATGGCGGGCTCCATCCTGATCAGCTGAATAAGCTAAGTTCTGAGTATACAGAGTAATAAAAAATATTAAAATATATACGTCAATAATTTCTTCTAAATCTAAACATTTTGCATGTTTATTGGAAACTCGAGTCATTAATTATTAATGTCATAAGATTTTTTGAAGGTATATCGAACTCTGAGAATCTTACTACGACCCCGTCACATAGAGTCCGGGAGAGAAGGACTTTCAAATTTTCAGAATGTGCATGATTGCAAACACATACCACTCTTTTTCAAATTCGTAGTCTTCTTTCACAATTTTGGCGCGTACTGATCACCATTATCTGTATCCTGAAGTTTAAATACTCGGACATTCAATTGGTTTAATTCGTCCTTATCGGGTCACATTCCTTTAATGAAATTACCCAACCCACAGAGTAGGAAGCGGGTCTGGTAGCTATAATAGGTACATCCATTTCATCAGATTTCCGATGTTCTCGATAACAACTTAAGAGTGCTCAGCGATGAACGCCTACCAAGGTGGGAAGGTTGGTTTCACGCCGGATCTAGGCTGGGTAATTAAAAACGACCTTTCAAAAGAATTTAGAGTCCTATTAGGCAGTAGTGGCTAGTTAAGGCAAAATGTTAACAACTTGAGGTTTTTTACACGATTTACCATCACGGAATCGTATAGATGAACTGCGTCAATCGAAATAGTTAAGAAGTCGCTGCGCGTCCACTACTGTATACATAAAGAGAGATTTCTAGCTCCAACCACCATTTCATCAGAGACCTTCAGAGAAAATATCACTCATATTTGAAGAGGATAACTCACAAGCCCTCTGCCTAGTGAATCCGCTGGTATAATTTAGTTATACGGCAAGCCCTACATGAAATTAGAATATTTATAATATTCAAAGTAATCATAAAGAAGTGTGAATGATGTAAATAACATAAATTTCCGTATGGAAATCACCGTGGTCAAAAAATGATACAAAATAGAAGGCTCTGTAATTACTGCATTAATCACTCAGTCAATAAATGTAGCAAGTGATCGTGGAAACTGTTCATATCTCAACAGCCGTTTAAAGCTAGGTTTAGTAGTGAAGGTATTTGTTTATTTGAAGAAGTACGGGTAGCCAAACTACAAGCATATAGACATGATGGTACGAAAATAGTTGGAATATTATTATTTTTGTTAAGCAGTGAAAAATAGCATGGTGTTAGAAAAGAAAAGACAATAGCACTTATATGGTACGAAATGATTAAGTGAATGTATTTAAAGATTTTAATGTGGACAATGATTGAGTAAAAATAACCACTAAGGTCAAATCAAATAATCGCTCGCGCCCTTTTTACCTAGGAAAAGTATTTTAAAAAAAGCAAAAGAACGATTTTTGTCCTGTGAAAACCAAAAAAATTCATTTCCCCAGCAACGGTTTGGTTGTAGGTTAAAATCGTAAGAAAAATCTAAAGTGCCGAGCGTTGCATTTTGTGTGGAGGAAATCAAGCATTTTAATTTCTCCCTTGATGGGAAAAACAAAAGATCATGGATATGTCTAGTACCTACTGCTTACCAGTTGGTACCTACCTACTACTCAATTGTATACCAACCATGTAGTGCCTTCTTTTCACAAGATTATTCCATTATGGTTACAAAACAATATTAGTTTTTAACTTAGAGTAATAAATCAGCATTCCTTGACACTACAATGGCTTAGAGGTCATGAAATGTCGTGGTAAAATGAGAGCATTCCAAAAAGTGGCGAACGATTTTCCTACTATGAAAACTATGGGAGTTACTCTTCCCTAGTAACGCCTTGGTTGTACGTGAAAATCAATAGAAAATGTACCGGTCGGGAAAAAAAAGTATCGCCAAAAATTCCTTGACCCCCAGCCAAAAGACATATCCATGTCAAAACGATAAGGTTGTATTCGATAATCATAAAAAACGCTTGTATACAAGTCTGCAACACATTGAGACATTTTATGCCTTTAGTTGCAGACTCGTATGTGTTGCAGACCTCTAAGAGCCACTCAGCTGATCCAGACTCTGGGCATCATCAAGTAAATGTCCTAAATAGGCTACATACGAAATTACAGCTTCCTAGAGTGTAAAGTATAGAAATTACCTATTAAAATGATTTAACCACCGCTTCACAAATCAAACCGTTCTCGCATCATCGAAACGCCAGCTCAATGAAATCATCAGAAATCAACAAGCGGTTGCAATCATGTTCACAATATCAATTATTGAGAATGATCACCTGTGTGTAAACAATTATTCATATAACCATGCTCGTAACACTCAGCTCGTTGGCCACGCACTTCGCAGTAGTTAACATAATATGGTTGGATAAATCGAGAGCTTTCGAACGAATGGTGAACGAATTTTGCGGGATGAAAAACGACAAAGTACCATTTCCCTAGCAACGACTCAGTTGTAAGCGGAAATCATCAGAAAACCAACTAACGTAACGCTTTTTGTTAACGCTTTTTTCGTTTATGTGCCAAAATAAAGACATAAAATGTCAAAAACTGGATTATTTTTGTTATTAACATGTATCATGTTTTAGCCCTGGGGTCCTAGCGAATTTTGCGAGTCAATTTTTTTCCGCGCACGAAATTAATTACAGTGATTTCCGCCTACAACCGAGTCGTTGCTAGGGAAATGGTACTTCGTCGTTTTTCATCCTACAAAATTCGTTGACCATTCGTTCGAAAGCTCTCGATTTATCCAACCATATTATGTTAACTACTGCGAAGTGCATGGTCAACAAGCTGACTTATGAGCATGGTTATTTGAATAATTGTGTACACTCAGGTGATCATTCTCAATAATAATTATTGAGAATGATCACCTGCTATGAATCAATATTATCGAAACACCAGCTCAATGAAATCATCAGAAATTAACAAGCGGTGGCAGTAATGTTCACAATATCAATAATTGATATTGTGAACATTACTGCCACCGCTTGTTAATTTCTGATGATTTCATTGAGCTGGTGTTTCGATAATATTGATTCATAGCAGGTGATCCAAATATTGCGAGAACGGTTCGATTTATGAAGCGGTGGTTAAATCATTTTAATAGATAATTTCTATGCTTTACACTCTAGGAAGCTGTAATTTCGTATGTAGCCTCTTTAGGACATTTTCTTGACGATGCCCAGGGTCCGGATCAGATGAGTGGCTCTTAAAGCTAATTTCTATGTTTTACACTCTAGGAAGCTGTGATTTCGTGTGTAGTCTCTTTAGCACATTTACGTGACGATGCCCAGGGTCCGGATCAGCTGAGTGGCTCTTAGAGCTTGCATACGAGTCTGCAACACATACTTGTCTTCAACTAAAGACATAAAATGTCCCAATGTGTTGCAGACTCGTATGCAAGCGTTTATTATAATTAGCAAATTTTTGTAAAAAAAAAAGTAATTGTGATGGCTCCGAAAATTTTTAAAAACTCTCGTTGAGAATGAGATGAAAAATCCTGCGAAGTGCGTAGCCAACAAACTGAGTTATGAGCATGGTTATATAAATAATTGTTTACACACAGGTGATCATTCTCAATAATTAATATTGTGAACATGATTGCAACCGCTTGTTAATTTCTGATGTTTTCATAGAATTTCGAATCAATATCGAGGAGAAAACATGATACATGGTTGAAATTTTTGGTTCTAGAACAGAAATAAGTTCTAATTGTTATTGAAGTATTTCTTCATAACGTAACGTTATGTGATGCATTTTTTACAGATATCACCTAGGGGTCTAAAGTAATCATAATTTTATGTCTTTACTTTGGGACATGGACTCAAAAAGCGTTCCGTTATAAAAAAGCGTTACAGATGATTTCTAATGATTTTCACGTACAACCAAGCAGTTTCTGGGGAAATGAAACTTCTTAAGTTTTCAACGGACAGAAATCGTTCACCATTCGTTGGAAAGCTCTCGATTTATCACGCATTTCTTTCGTACTTGTTTTAGCGGATTTTGTTAGAAAATAAAGCTATTGCAATGGCTCCAAAAATTTTAAAATAAAAATTTTCAAAAATTGTCTTCATCTAAATCTGTTTTGAGGCATTCTGAAATGATTCCTGGATTTTAACGCTTTTTTATATGTATATATATATATGTATATATATATAAGTATATATATGTATGTGTCATTCCAGACGATAACTCTCGATAGAATTGAGATAAAAACACGATTTCTGTTCTAGAACCAAAAATTTCAACCATGTATCATGTTTTCTCCTCGATATTGATTCAAAATTCTATGAAAACATCAGAAATTAACAAGCGGTTGCAATCATGTTCACAATATCAATTATTGAGAATGATCACCTGTGTGTAAACAATTATTTATATAACCATGCTCATAACTCAGTTTGTTGGACACGCACTTTGCCGTAGTTAACATAATATTGTTGGATAAATCGAGAGCTTTCGAACGAATGGTCAACGAATTTTGTGGGATGAAAAACGACGAAGTACCATTTCCCTAGCAACGACTCGGTTGTAGGCGGAAATCACTGTAATTAATTTCGTGCGCGGAAAAAAATTGACTCGCAAAATTCGCTAGGACCCCAGGGCTAAAACATGATACATGTTAAAACTTCGTTCTTTCGCCAAAAAATCAAGCATTTCAAAAGAAAGGATGAGTTCGTTGGACAAAACTTTTTGAGCACATTAAATTGGTCAAATTTCAAAAAATGTACTTAAAAAATCACTAAAAAAGGCAAAAAACCGCTAAAAATTAACAAATTTTTATTTTTTAGCAGAATGCTACTCGAAAAAAATTAATCGAACATGAATTAGGACATTTAAAAATTTAAGCACAAAATTGTACTGAAAAGTGTACTTAAATTTCATTAAAATCAGCTAAAAATCGATAGGAACGCTTGAAAAAATTGGAAAAATCCACAAAATCGTTTGTTCAATGGAATATTACTTGCAAAAAGTAGTTTGCTATAAAATGTATAATAAAATTTTTATTTGTCCCCGAAGTGCTCAAACTTCAACAGAATTTAACATAAATGTAATACGACCATTTATGAAAATTCGCTCATACGATCATGCTGCATGACTGGAACTTTTTGGTATTTATGTCGCCATTTTATATTTATTAATGTTATTAACGGATGTAGTAAACAATGCCGCTTGTTTTGTTGTTATTAGTTTAGACTTTAGAAATCACTTCGAGAAAACGCCATGAGTTAATTTAAATCATTGAAACTGTTACAATTGTAATGAAAATTATTGTTTTGAACATTATTCGTCAAAATTATTTGTTGAAATGGGGTGGTGGTGGTGGGAACTAAAGTCATAATACAGATTTCTTTCTTTTAAATTGGATTTTCGGATTTGACCTCGGATCTTGATTTTCTTCTTTTTTTTTTTCAAATTTTAAACATAATTTTCAGCTTTGTGTGACGCAGATTGTAATAATTTCCCAACGAGGGGGGCCATAGTAAAGACATGGAAATGTCAAAAATCATAATCAGGGTTTGCAGAAAGTAAGAGGTTTGCTGAGCGAGGAAGTCTCATCAGTGGCCAGTTCATTAAATTCTGTGTTTCACAAAAGGGCACTTTGAACCACACTTCTAAGCCTCAATGCATCGTTCATTCCCTGCATTCGTTGGAACGTTCATTCTCTCCACGAAGGATAGGCTCCCCTAAGCAAATGTCAACCTTCTGTAAGAAGCGGGATCTCTTCTGACGTTCCGTTCATTCAGCATACCGGCCGATGGTGTAGGTAGTATATTGATGATGGAATCCAATATAGGCTTCTTGAACGTGATCACAGGGTCGAATATAAGAGTGCTGGAGAGCCTAACATAACTCGAACCAGCATATAAATAAAGATCACATCAGCAAAGTACCGTTGGTTCACAGAGTTTAGCGTATTGCAGCTCTTTTCAAGTAGATCAAAATCAAAACGTTCTGGTCAAGTATGCGGTTTGTACGCTACATAGCGTAAAATCTTGCAGTGCACTTACTCAATATTACTGGGATAGATACTTGTTTAGATTCAGTTCCCCAACATCCGAGCTATTTCTCCCTGCTCATCAGTCCTCAGACTATCAAGTTTAATATTGGCATAATCTATCTTAATCCCTGTGCCGTCCTATGACCAAGCAATATTGTCCACAAATAAGTATATACCGATGTATTATAATTTGAAATGTAAAAACAAGCTTGTCCTTGCATTCTGCTTCCAAAACTAACAATAGGTCTGGAAGCATTGTTTTCACTTTCGGAAAATGAACATTTTTTCTCCAAAATCAAAAATTTTCACTCGCATTTTACGTTGCGCAACTTTTGTTGCGTGTCTGCCTGGATGTGTGTGTATGTTGTGTGTCCGCGAATCCTTGCAACAAGCTTAATTTTCACAGTTTTCATTCGATTTTGATGACATTTTCAGGGAATGTGCGAATTAGGCTGTGAATAATCTCCTATCAGTTTCATTGTGCACATATCAATACCCCGCTCGGCGCATGCTCAAACGTAAAGTTCATAATGCATAATTTCCTAACGTCTTCCGATCTCGCTCAAATTTTGAGAACAGTTGGGAGAAGACAAGTTACCTAACCGCCCCATATCAATTTCAACATGATTGTACCATTAGATGTGCCACCCAGCACCAAGCTCATAAGCTTCTTGCCTACCCCCACGACCGTTGGGAAACTGCGCGTATTACTGCAAATTGCAATTTCTCTCACGTCCACCCCTAGTATCTGGGAGAGGTTAGATCCGTTTTGTAGCGAGTGTTTGTCAATCGTTTGAGTAATACCAGCAAACTGTTCATGGACAAACGCGACATTGCTCACTCAGTGAACTTACACTTAGTGATTTCAATCCCACAACCCAAGCCCAGAACAAAAGGATTCTTATTATGATAGTTTTTCTTGCTGTTTTATCTGATTGGGTTTCCAGACTCATAAGACAATGCCCTTCAGTAGTAGCCTACGTACTGTACTTATTATGAACGCTCCTAGGACATGTCGCAAGTGTTATCATCAAGTTCCTTCCAAAGGAAACTTTCAACCTCGCCAAAAGCTGATTAACTGCTATTAAAAATGAAAAGACAAAACCCGGATTAGGAAACGCGATGGCGAAAAAAGAAGAGGAACAAATTAATGAAGAAGGGAAAAATGTGATTCGAGGTGTGAGGACCGGCGGCGTGTGACGGTTGCGACATTTTCTGCGGTGTTTGGAGTGTCAATGAGTAGGCGGGTACAGGAGGTTCCTTGTGGACACCTTGTGTGTACCTTGTGGGCGGGCATTCGTGGTAATGAACTTGAGTTTTGGCTACCTGTTGCCGTAACTGTCGCCATTCTTTTTGAGCTGTCGCGTGTCAAGGCCACACGACATCGCGTCACTGCTTCCTTACCATTAGTACTTGCCCTTCGCTGATCCATCTTTCTGTTCATGAGTAGGGTAAACCTGTACACTTACATTCAAACGCTCATTAAAGTTGACGTCATCATCCTGGAGCTGTTTTTTCTCATAAAAACGCACGAAAACAACTGAGATATGGTCGATTTTAAGCTCCAAACTGGCCGTTTTTGTCCGGAAACGCACACACAGAGTAAAATTACATGATGCCAGCTTTATAGTTAGTGAAAAAGAAACGGGAAAAAAAAATATATATATATAAACCATGGTCGGGAGCTAAAAAATGCATTAATTTGGCGCGCACCGGTGGTGTGGCTGCCAGCAAACAGGCGTATAAAAATCTCAATACTATGGTAAAGGCTCTTTTGGCCAATTTGTGAGCGTTCGAATGTGAGTGTACATGTTTACCCTACTACATCGTATTGAGATTTTTATACGCCTGTTTCCTGGCAGCCACTCCACCAGTGCGAGCCAAATTATTGCATTTTTCAGCTCCCGACCATGGTTTTGTGTTCCTTTTTTACTAACTAAAAAGCAGGCATCATGTAATTTTACTGTGTGTGTGCGTTTCCAAGCAAAAGAGCTTCAGGACAGGCCGGTTTGGAGCTTAAAATAAACCATATCTCTGTTATTTTCGTGCGTTTTCCAGCTCCAGGATGATGACGTCAATTTTAATGAGCGTTCGAATGTAGGTAAGTGTACAGGTTTACCCTACTTTCATGTATTCTGAATACTTCCCATTAGAACATTCCTCTAAAATTCCGATTAAATAAATTCGTGGAATGTGGGCCCAAAAGGTCCCAAAAGAACTACACTAGGACTACACTATCGGCGATTCGGAGCTAAATCGAATTCGAGTCAGTAGGTTCAGTTGGTGATTAAGAGAATGAACCACATAAATTTGATTGCTCTGCGGCACAGTGCTTTAATATTAGGGTCGTATTGTATAAAATTCTATTCTTGACTGATTCTCATAGGAAATTTTACGCTGATTCCGAATATACTCACATATTAGGGACACAAACCAGTCCTTTAACGCACAAATAGCAAAAAAGGGGTAAAACTGGTTTTTCATGTCTAAATTTGGAAATATAATAGAATAATTTCTGCTGACGTACAAAATTGTCTTCCTGGAACCATTTTAGGGAGTGAAATCAGGAGTTTGTCGTAAAACAAGCATGATTTTTAATATTCCATAACCAGATGCTTACGGGTATTAGTAAGGTTTCCTGGTGGTTTTAATAAAATATTAATTAAGTTAATTAAGATATTACCATAGTAGTCCGATGAAAATTAACTGCCTAGTGTGACACAGGGCCATTTATGAAATTTGAGTACACTTTTCTGCACTGTTATCTGCATGAATTGTCGAATGTTCTACTTTACAGTTCATCAACTTTATTTGAGTAATATTCCGCTAAAAATATAAAAGAACTGATTTTTATCAACAAACTTATTGTTTCTTATAGAATGGTTGGTTTTTGTTGAAAGAACGGATTTTTCATTTCAATCTTGATGAGAGTTATCGTCTGGAATGACAAAAAATACAACTTTATTTGAGTAATACCCGCAAAAAAACTGATTTTAATCAGTTTTTACCATTTTGAGTGATTTTTAAGTACATTTTTTGATATTAGACCTAATTAATGTTCTCAAAAAGTGGTGCCCAACAAATTTATCTATTTTTATGGAATGGTTGGTTTTAAGCGAAAGAACGGATTTTTCATCTCATTCTCAACGAGAGTTTTTAAAAATTTTCGGAGCCATCACAATTACTTTTTTTAGAAAAATTTGCTAATTATAATAAAAAATGGCAAAAGCGGCAAAAATAGTTTAATTTATATTTTTTTAGCAGAATAACATTCATAGTAACTACCTACTTAATTGATATCAACTATGATATTGAACATTCATTGTTACAATGTTACGCTGAAATTTCAATTAAATGTGCTAAAAAAATCGATAAAACCTGTAAAAACGCTGCAAACTATGACACAAAGGTTTATCATTTCTGTATTAGGTACTCTCCTACACATATCTAACACTGGTCTAATGGTATTAGAGATTATAATCTAACGGAGGCTATGGTATTTATTTAAATATAACTGTATAGAAGAAGGTCGTAACACCAAAATATTTACCTATAGATGTTTTCTGTTACTGGGAATAATAAAGAAATCGTCCAAATCTGTAGGAACATCTCAGCCTTAAGCTCCCCCAGCTCCAGCGATTGTATCGGAGAACAACGCAATGCCGGTTGCGGCATTCAATTCCATCAATAAAATCGCTCGAGATGCGATCGGATCAAACCGCGATGAGGAGGCATTAGGCACCGCCGGTACCGCGAGCGATAGAGGAGCACATTAGCGAGGGCTCCCGTGCTGTTTTCAGCCTTGAGCAACGCCGGTTTCTGAACCCATTTTTACCCGCCGCATCGCTCTGGTATTCGACGAATCTTGTGTCAGTGGACTTGAATAACCCGAAATGTGTTGATTCAAAAGGTTGTGTTGTTTTCTTTACTTTATAAGGAACTGGGTTTTTTGAAAATTCGGAATATTTTCCTGAAGGAATCATGTCTACACAGTGACGGATTAATAGAATTTCGTGGGTGGGGGCGGTCCTCTACCGGGAATCCCCCCCGAGAAATTTTTTTAAAAAAGACCTTGAAAAACTTGCAGTTTTATTGGTTATAGACCCACACTTTATATCAGGTATGTAAAAATTAACATGAAAAACATAATTATTATTTGCACAAATTTTAGCTTGGTTACCAAACATCCATGTACACAAAAAAAAAAAAATAAAATAAAATAAAAAAATAAAAATAAATAAAAAATAAAAATAAAAAAATAAAAAAAATAAAATAAATAAAAATAAAAGTAACAAAAAATAAAGTGATTATAGGTAAGTAATTTTTTCGGTAAAATTATATCGAAAAAGGCAGAGAATGGAACATGAAGCGCTGGAGAACTTCAGTCCTCGTGATGTAATATTATTTATAAATTATACACTTATATTGTAAACACAGGATTAAATTATAATACACTCTTTATTTTTTCAATTTACTTTAGAAGTAAAAAAACCATTTAATAAACACTCACGATGAAATTAAATGAATAAAGTACATTTTTGATTAAAGATGAAAACACAAATAAAATATTACCTTGTTAAACATTTTTTGTGTATTACTGGTAAATGTTAAACAGTGAATAATTCTCATCAATCGAAAAACACTGGTTGCAATCAGTTAAGAAAACACGATTCATTTCTTTCTTCGTCGAAACAGTAGGTAGGTTGATTATTTAATATGACTATTGATTATGTATTGCCCCCGGAGAAATGTGTACCTTCCATCTCCACTATAGAGAGTTTTTGGCGACTTCAACTCAATGTCACCCGTTACCATAGTCTTGAGGGAGTAAATGAAGATGCTAACACAAATGGAACCGGAGGCACCCCAGCTGTCTTGTTGTCTAATCAACTTCTTCGAAATAAAACGCCCATTTTCAATCCTAAATTCGATTTTCATGTTAGTTTCAGTACAAATATGGGCTAATTTCTCATTTTTAGTTTTCATTTCGTAAACAGGGCATGGATTCAACGCAAAGGTAGTAGGCCTCAAGTGGGGAACATCGCGGTTTAGTAGCACTTATAGGTCACTAGTCGTTACGAGCTTCGTGTTTTTGGGTTATCCATTGGGTAAATTATCAACAAGAATGACAAATTATTTATCTCTATGACAATAAACCAGGATTTTACCTGATAATCATCAGTGGAGGCAGCACTTCACGCAATGTTCACGAGAAAACAGCTGAGAGATCAGGCAAACTAAGAACAATACTGCGAAGAAGTAGTGTCTTAAAACTCAGGTTTCTCATTTAAAATGTGTAAAATAATAATAAAAACAAGGCTCTTATCGACCAAATAGAGCCTGTGCGCAAAAGAACGAATTTTTTTCTATCGAGTTGAAGGCTGGTAAAGCTAGACGGTGGAGGCGGACTTCAGATGGCACATTTGGTTTCTGTGCGACTTGAAACGTAAAATAACCTAGTTCATCAACATAATTAGTAGGTACTGATGTATGGGTAATTTGAAGAAAAACTATTTTTATTTACCTACTTCACCAGTATTCGAGGAATTTTGAGGTGACCTGGAGTTTACATTTACAGGAAGGTTAGGCTGGTGTCGTGTGCCTTTAGGTCCCCAAACGGATGACGTTAAATGAGCCATTCTAACGTACGACGTTGCTAACGTCCCGTCAAGGTCACATACTCTTGGGTACGTCAGGGTGGCGTTAAGAGCACTTTAGTGGTCACCGAAAATTCTCTTATACTACGATTCGTCCCCGTACAAAAGTTTATCTTTCATCCCCTCTATTAAGATTCCTCCCCACGAAGTAATGATAAATTCATATTCAGATATACCTATTTTATATTCATATTAAAATAAAATGTTCATTACGTGTATCACGTAAGTGAATTCCTATTGATGTTGATATAATCAAATCATGTTGTCATATTTACAATACGTTGTCAGTTTTTGTGCAGCCTTAATTTATAAGGTAAAATCTGTTTATAATAAGCTTATAGGCATCTTCTCGAAACTTTCTCCATGGGTGTGTATCTCGCCTAGCGAATTTAATTTTAAATAAATCTCAGCTTATAACCGGCAAGTAGTTGATTGGAATCGGGCATGAATCATTTCTTAGCATTTAAAAACAATAACTCTCAAACAAAACTCGTACATTGCAATTTTGTTTTCTATAGGAAGAAGATAAAATACAGGAGGAATGCACATGTTGTGTTGACCATGTATGGTGAAAATTTGGCAAAATATTTCGGGCAGTAAGTGAATGTTCCATCCATGAAAATTTTTGTTTATTTTTCGGTTACAAAGGTTCATTTGTGAAAATAATAAACCAAAATAACTACATAGGCGTAGGAACCACTTAACCACTGTAGGGCGCTCTAAAAATAGTGGCTTCCGTATAATACATCCGTACCTTTGAATGTTTGATTTAAATCCACCGATTCGTTAGTGGAAGAGATGTGTCTTTGCAGTAGTACTTATTGTTTGCGCAATAAGTACATTGGCACCTATCTCGTAATTTCGAATTTACTGAACTTATTTTCTTCAAATTCAAAACTCTCTATAGCACTTGAAACGCAGTGATTTTCCTCGTCTCACTGGGGTGCAGTATGCATCGTTACGCAGCATCCATGAGCTAACAACAGTTAAGGCTGCCTCGTCGAATCTTTGGCAGAATTGCCTGAGCCGTAACCAAACGACCAGATCACGCCGTGCCTTTTAATTCCTGTTCTTACGCTTTGAGGAGCAAAGCTCTCCCTGGACCCCTCACCACGCCGGTCTCTTTCCATTGTAAACAACCTTCACAACGCGCCCATTACTTAACGATATGTTTTGATTACTGTTGCGCAAATAGGTAGCAGTTCTGGAACAGTTCCCAGTCCCGGTATCTTCAAAGGGAACGCTCTCCGCGTGGCCCGATGGAAACAAAAGAGGTTGATTCGGAACGACCTCGAGTGAATGTTGAACTGCCCGTTGGGTCAGACCCCAGTGCCAACTGCAGATAAACGTTCTTATCGTATGCAGCCGTGTATTTCAATCGGCGAGAGCCGTCGTTTTTTCGGGCATCGGGATCGTTTATGTATGCAAAACTGTGACCGCAATAACGAAACGAACCATCTACAGAATGAGAGAACGAGACGACCGTTTCCAACAGCCGCAATCAAACCTACTAGACCTCATAATAGTTCGTCTATTGCTAATAACGTATGTGCGTGAGGCTCCACACAACTTACCATGTAGGTATTCATGTTATGTTTGAACTATTGGTGTATCTTAACCAATCGCCAACGGCATCGGCTTCAATGTAGGGAGCGGTTTTGAGAGCAACAATGGTGTAATTTTTAATTCGAGAGGGTAATGTACATAATTGCTTTGCTCTTGAATGTTTTTGGATTATAATTATTAATCATTATTAATAAACCTTTGTATATATCCATTGACCAAGAAAAACTAATTTCTTTTTTTTCTCCCTCTAAATATATCTTGGTTTGCATTTCAAAATGCATTAAAAAAAAAAAAAAAAAAAAGGCTAGCATATGCTGGGGAAAATAGTTCATTGTTAGAGTTAATTTTCCTTCACACATTAGTAGATATACATTAATAATCTTTTCGAGAAATAGCTCAAAAAAAGGTTTTTTTCTATAAAAGAAAAAAGTATATTATTATATGACTTTCTTTAAGCTAAAAAGACAACGTAAAGCCATTTGCCACTTAGGGGAAAAAAACCACGACAAATAACATTCCTAGATTATATTTACCGAAAGAAAGAGCCAATTTGACCTTCCAAGAGAAATGAAATTATTTTTATTTAGTGATTTGAGCCGCCGCACCACAACCAGAATGGTCATTTGCGGTATTGAACAAGAGGTCTAAAGGAAGCAAGTAGCACGACTATAAGAAGAGCCATAAGATATGATGCTCTCAGTCACTGGCAGATCGGAAGGGGAAACATTTCATGAAACTATTCCGCAGAGAAAGGCATCGCCGCACTCTGCCACGAGGGATACAGTGATGACCACTTTTTAATCCCTACAGCCGATAATAACCCCTATAAGTAAATAAAATAATTCAACTAAGTCTATATGATGAATATAATACGAACTATATAGTTTCGCGACGAATATGTTGATACCCAACAAAAAACGGAAGTTGAAGAAGAACGTAGTTCCACGAAGATAAAGAGTTACAATGTCAGATCGATTACGACGGTTAGGTCACCATCAGTGGCAAACAATAAAAAATAATAGATTGTTTAGTACTGATGATGGATGACCTTTCTAACCATAGAAATCGATCTAACAATGTAACTCTTTGACTTCGTGGAATTAGACAACGTTCATATTTAACTTCTGTTTTTCAATGATGAATATCCTTACAACTAAATACGTATTTTACTATAATAACCAGTAAAGTGAAATTAAACTATGAGTATATGCACATAAATATAGAAAAAATCCTACTAAAGCCAGGTCCAGATGAAACGATAACCCATTGTGGGCCTATCTACGTGGACTTGGAAGTCCATATGGTATGGGAAGTCCTCCAGAGAGTGGTGGATGGACAGATCACCCCCACATCTACCTCACACAACATTTTGATCATCTGAGCGAAGTAGGCGTCTGTGAGTAAGACCGGTATGTCCAGTTGCTACCCGGTTGACCACTATTCAGTCCCTCCTAGGAATCAGTTTGGAAAGAAATGTGCTTTGACCATACTCTTGAAATAATCAATGGTACCCGCGGCTCTAACACAGAGTGGTGGACTAAATAGCTGAATCCCAAAATGATCGAAACACTTCTGCCCACAAGCTGTGAAACTGAAGGTTGGCTGTATCAAATACTGAATTTTCCACTGTGCGGTCACTGTGTGGTCATTCCATGCCTGGGTTATTATTTACAAGTATTATCTCAGTGGTTGGTTTGGCCTACCAACTCGCTGTCTAACTTTTAAAAAAACTTCAGTCAATAATTTGAATTTGATAGATTCATTTAATACTTAAGATAGATGATATGCCTAAACGAACGGGGTGTAAACGACGAGGTAGAAGGTGGAAGTACCACCTATTTTTATAAGAATTATTTTCACTACGAGATCTTTCAATTTTAGTACTTTAAACTGCTTAAACAGCTCATAACTTTGGAACCTAATGCGTTTTTTCGTTAGTATCTTAATTAGCAGCTTTTGCATTGCTAACGGTGTTGATCAGCCTCTCCCTACAGGCCCCCATCAACCCTCATTAAACCTCAATTTAATTAGGAACTTTATTGAACCTTACTGAACTATATATATCTCACGAGCGCCAATGGTCTCAGTTCGGAATCAATCCGCATCAGTATTATGTTCCAATTCCCCCCGGCAGACTTATCCTACTTATCCTTTAAAGCTGAGATCGTAGTGTTCACTGTGTACGCCCTAGTGGACGTTTGGAGAAGGTGGATGAGCTATTTTGAGTGTGTTTTGTGTGGTGTTGAAACTTAACCGTGGAGACCAGAAGGAACAAGACTTGGCAGTTGCAAGACTTCGGACGTGCGTCGCGGGAAACGTCAACCAGCACGATATATAAATACGGAACGAAAAGAATCTCATTGACATTCTCGGGTTAACTCACGGTCTAGTTGTATGTAAGTGGATCACCTCCAACGAGCCGTAAACCTTAAAACAAGATTGTACCTACTTATAAAAAAAAGAACCTGTTACGTCACACAATACCCGAACCTTCTGCCTGAGATGCTATACCTTCGATATGTATGAGATACCTACGCTATGGGGTCCTACGCGAACGACGTGTGATTGTTGCGAAACGTCCCGCACCTTTTGGATCGCTTCTTTCCCTCATTACCTAACTGTGGCTCTCAAAATTCTTTTTATCATTATTTGAGGATATGGGAACCGTTCTCACGGGACGAAACACGATGTAAACAAGTGCCGTACATGAAGATGATTAGATGAATGAGATTTCCATTTCGAAGAAGCTACACAACGGTATTAGACTGTGTCAGGTGCATATATCATCATTAACGTTTATATACACGTTAGGTAAAGGGCCCAACGAAATATACTCATTTCAACTTCGTTGATTGGGCAACTGACCACAGAGATTTTTTGGTGTGGGCACGCTTTTTCCTAAACTTTCAGGATAAATCGAATCGACGATAGTAGTAATGAGGAAGGAAGTTACGTACAAAAAAGACGTGAGGGCATCTTTGGGTACCTATGTGCTTTCTTGATTATGTAAGTTAAAGCCGATTAGAAAGGATAAATAATTAGCAATGATGTCTAAATAAATTATATATGTGGAAGATTCTCGTAGAAACCTTGATTCAAAAATTGGAAGGTGTCCTTAATTGAAATCAATTTTTTTTTTATACTTAGCAACTCTGATTAATACGTTAAAAGCGATATAAAAATAATAAGAAAAATCGGCTGATGAGTTAATGAATACTGATGTGAGTGAATGAAATATACATAACTCATGGGAGAAGGGCCCTTATAAAAGAGTCAGATGATTTAAGACATGCCAAACTTACTCTTTTGAATAAATACTTGAGGGTAATGCAATTATTTGTAAATATTGCCAAATGATTATTTTGAAATCTTTGTTTACGTATAGGTACTTATTCCTAGTTCTCAACGATTTGACGTTCATCTTCAAAAACCATCATAGTGAGGTCACCGATCATACAATCGTGGACTGCACACAGATGATACGAAGGGGTAGGTACTTTTCTGTTATACTTCTGGCATGAGGGGTATGGAATTAGGGGAATGATGTGTATAGTTAGTTGGTCTGAATGTTCGCAAGCTCGCATCTTAAAAATAAAAATGGTCCCAAAATTAAAAATTTTTTGGTGTAAAATATAGATTATTTGGACAAATAGATCAGAATGATGTCATGGTTTGGCGGGCGGAAAACTGAATCTGAGGAGGAGGGCGTATAACAGAAAAGTACCTATAAAAGTCCACTTGTTAGTTGATAGCCCACAGGTGTCTGGAAGGCAATGAAGGTTTTCTCACGAACACGATCTGTCAAATTGACGGGGAGTCGTCAAAAACAGCCCCAGGAAATAGAAAAACCTTACCCCAAAATCGTACCTGTTCCTAAACGTGATTTTTTCATGAATCCGTAAATATAAATTTCATGGTTGAATAACCATAGTGAACATTTTTCTTCACGGCTCAAATTGGGGTATTTCGAACAAGACAACATTTTTAGGCTCAAAAATAGTGGAAATTGTAGCCAGAAAAATTCTCTTTCCGAATCACATATTGTGAAGCATTAATTTTGCCATTATATATGAGCAGAACCACAAAATATTTACTCAGACTCGCTTTGCTTAAAAAGCGGATTTTATTCAAAAATTTCAAATATCCGGAGTTCGGTAGGGTCGAAAATGTCTTGAAATATTCTCTCAGAAGTTCAGAAACTGGGAATTCAATTACAAGGTTCTGTTAAAAAAAAAAAAGCGCTGGATATAAATCCCTGAAATTTTTGAAATTTTAACATAATTCAGGGATTTGTTCGTATAAAAACTACACAGACAATCTTCACTCTTAGCATGTATTCGGGCGCAACTACGCATTCTACAAGGAGACGCGCTCGTTTCAAAATACAACTCTATCAATACCAAGGGTTTTCCGACAAAAATGGTGCGTCTTGTTAAAAATAACTCAATTTGAGCCAACCATGAAATACCATGAAATTTATATTTACGGATTCATGAAAAAATCACGTTTAGGAACAGG
>CM061044.1:34840998-34885237 GCA_030762985.1 Adelphocoris suturalis | reverse complement strand
ACCATGAAATTTATATTTACGGATTCATGAAAAAATCACGTTTAGGAACAGGCACAATTTTGGGGTAAGGTTTTTCTATTTCCTGGGATGTTTTTTTTAACGATTCCCCGTCAATATGACAGATCGTGTTCGTTAGAAAACCTTTATTGCCTTCCAGACACCTGTGAGCCCTAGCTGATGTTTACCCTAAATACATATTTCACTCAGCGCATGTGCAAACGTAAATCGATCAAGCATAATTTTCTCACGCCCTAGTCTTCTGATCTCGCTGTAATTTAGAGGATAGTTGAGAGAAGACGATTTGAGCATTACAAATCAATTTCAACAAGAACGTATCATTAGTGGCTACTGCGCATGCGCGAATGTCTTATCTGGACATTATTTTTTTTTTGCATAGTACACTATCACACCCACGTTTAATACTCCATCCTAATTTACCATTTCCCTCAACCATAGGAGACAGCTATTTATTATTATATTATTATTTTAACAAAAATAAATTGCATGAATGAATAGGGAAATATTAAGGCCCCTGAAATGTCAATGAGGCGACCGCCAGGCTTCGGTATCCAGGACGGGATTCGCATATCATTTTTCTCGCCAACGCCGCCGCCTGTAGGTGTGGAAGAACGCAATCCATCTTCCAAAGAGCGAAGAATTAAAAAAAAAAAAAAAATCCCGCTCAGTTACGTCTAGATCGCAGGTTCTTCGGAAGCATATTTGCAAATTTTTCACATCAGGTTTTTCAAAGTCTCGCAAATTACATAGGCGGCACACATTTATGAAATTATTAACTCAGTTATTATCATGACACTTCATATTTACCCTATTCTAACCTACCATCTATATTACTACTTTTTGCTTTCAGTTTATTGGAGTTTACCTACGTACTTCTTCACTAAGTAGGTACCTATTACTTATTAACACCCCAAAGAGGTGAGGATTCTTAATTGGAAGTTAACCGACTGCTCATTTCTCATTTTCATGCTCTCGTGAAGGATACTTGCAAGTTTCTTTATTAATTTTGTTGTGCCTCTCAAATTACATCGGCGCTATACAATTGTTGATATTATCAACCCACTGACTATATATTAGTACCACAAATTCACCCTATTCCCACCTGCATCTAATACCATTAATTATTTCAGTTCACTCATGCTAAGTTGTATTATTGCTGATTACTTATCAACACCCCTCAGATCATCAGGGTTTTAACCTATTATGCACTCAAACTACGAGTGTCTACACGAATGCAAAACAATCTCTCGAGTTTGTGCAGCGAAGGTTCCTGCATTATTGCTTACGAAACTGAGTATGCCTCAGGCTAAGGTTACTATGGATGCTTTTTCTGACGAACTTTTGTTCGTACGGATTCGTTCAAAGAAATAAACTACGCATTTAAACGAGAGTGGTTACTTTGGCTGCGACCAATTCAATTTCTAACGTTATGCAGGTACATTTTGCTATAATGATTTTATTAGTTGTATGATCCTTTGATTACCTACTTCTTTATAAATGCGATCTCAGAGCTGAAACAAGAAACTAGGGACTGGCAAAAAAAAAAAAAAAAAAAAAAAAAAAAAAAAATTGAACAACAAGGTAGGTAATCACCGTTTTTTCCGCGAGACCTTCGACGAGAGACTTTTTCTGACTATCAACAAATTGCAGTCAGTGTGTACACCCATCCGGCCTTGTGCTGACGATTAGTTGCGACGAATCCGTCCAAAAAAATGATCGTCAGAATACGCAAACATAGTAACCTTAGCCTCAGTCATCTTTTCTACGCCTGTATGTCGTGACATCAACGAATAGCGTGACAGCAGAACCAAACCACTGCTCTTCCACTAGTTTTACAGCAGAGGAATCTAAAAAGCAACCTCCAGCAGTCCCTACTGATCTTCCTGAGCCCCTAGCTATCATTCAATAGGATTCACGGATCTTCGTTAGGAGTTGCTCACTCGCCAATCAGCAGGTGGACCCAAACATTTAATTGAAATATGAATGCCCATTCCCCATCACGGTCATTATGGATATGATGAGGAAGTAACAGGATTACCTTTTCTGTTAGCTGCCCGTTGGCACCACCTTGGTCCCACCCTTGTCGTTTGTTTTCCACCTCAGCTCTTTTAGCTCATAGTGAATAGGAACTAGGATAGGTGCATGGTCGTGGCTAATACGAAAGGTAGTTGTGACCATGTGGCAGGAATTTTATTGCTTACTTTCGTACTAGTTGCCTACTAATACAGGAAAGAGAATGAATGAGGGTAGGAGAAAGATGGGGAAGCGGTGATGGATATCTAACAGGAAAGTTCATTTGTAACATTGCAAGTAGACGACCAAAACGTGAAAACAGGAAGATTATCGAGAGGAGTGGCGGGGGTAGGGCATGTGTTAGAAATGATTTTACTTTCTGCTAAACGAACTCTAGGAAAAAGAAGGACTTGCCATACTCTGGAGGTATAAATATAGCAACCAAACCTTTGCCCATGTAAAATCTGTAATTTTCAAAGAAGAAGCAGAAGGACCGACGTGTCCATGTTTTCTATCGTCACCAATGTTACAACCTCAGTTACAAATCAAAATGCAGAATCAGGAGCGGACCAGCAATAACTCTATATTTTGCGTCAGATTGTTGGAGATCCTTGAACCTTGAAGCCCCAACGTTCAGAAGTCACTTGAGACTACATATGGAATATGGGTGACATGGGATTACCTACAGTGGATCACGAGTCAGCTGTATAGTCGTTTGATTAGGCTGAAACACCTTAGGGTATGAGATAAATTTCTCCAGAAGAAACAGATATTCCCTTGAGGAGAAGCTCAACTATCCTGCAAGGCGTGTGGTGGAAAATTACCGGGAGAGCACGACCTTTAAGAGAATTGGCGGTACTCAATCCTGATAAAGCTATTCAGATTTGAGGAAGGTGATTTCAGCAATTCTGAACACAACGCTCTCCCATTCAAATTAATTTCTATTGAAAATCACGGATCTTTAATTTAATATTTATGCTCCTACCCTTCACAGGTTGCACGAAGACCTACCCATGCCCATGGCACTTTGATGGAAACATGGTCAATGGTCGAGACTATGGAAATTTTAATGATTCTCATAAAAACATGATAAGAATTAGGTTTCGTCTCCTATACTTTTCATTACGCCACAGTGACAATTGACTCAAATTTCTAATAAACACTCGACAAAGAAGTTGTTTGAATGATTTCATAATTAGGGTACTTAGTACATTTTAATCTCAATTGAATTTATTGTAAAGCAGTGAGTAGCGAATCAACAAACTAGTAAGTGAACAGCGTTGCGGTAAATTATATATGAAGGGTAGAAGCATTAAAAGTTATGATTATCCGTAGGGACTGAAACAGAATCACTTGTCCGTTATTTGGGTCATTTGAGTCCTAAACTCTAACGATCCACGTTTTGCAAACCCGGTAACCCCACCATCTGTTTCAAATGCAAGTAGGTACAGGTAGGTACGGTAACCTACACGTATTGCGGTCTGTTGTAATCAAGTTTCGGTTTCTATAATGGAAAGTGCGGTTGTATTGAGCAGTAAAAAACTTCAACGATGGAAATCGGAGCAGCTGGAAGGTCTCCCCGTCTCCCTGTCGTGACTCCGCAAATGAATGATAAGCCATCTGTTTTTCACGGAGCCCTCCGTTTGTTGGGAGGTTGGGCTCGAGGCGTGATAATGCTTTAAAAAGGCCACTAATCCTCGCAGCAAGTAGCAAGTTTTGATAGAGAGCGAACCATGGAGGCCAATAAAACTCGTTGCAATGCTTACAAGAAAAAGTATAAGAGGAAAGTATGTACCCCTCATTTTTCCCCTCTCTGAGTTGCCGGTGGAGTCCATAATGGCGCTTCAGTCAAGGATGGCAACTTGGCTCCCCTTAGAATCGTGCCACTTCTAGTGTCCCTTTAGACACCTTGTTCAATGCCGCTAATGACCCTTCTGGTTGAGGTGCGGCTTAAACCTTAAGAAAAAAAAGAAAAAAGAGGAAAGTATGATTACTATCTACAAACTAATTTTAATTTTAAAATTAATAAATAAATTTAAAAAAAAATGATAAAAAAATAAATAAAATTAGGTTTTCCCCCCATTTTTTAAAAGAAGAATCGAAAGAAGCAAATATGTTCGGTCAAAAACATTTTCTCTCGCACTTCCCCAAATCAAGTGCTTATAACCCAAACTGAAAACATTCATCTTTACCAATCAGATGAATCGTATGTACCTCTGACTGACCTCATATGAATGAAACGAAAAAACTGCCAAGGCGAGGCTTCACATTCTCTCAGGCTGTATTCCAGTATCAATCATTCCAGCTTTTTGTGTTTCTTTAAAAAAAAGGTTTAAAGGTACTTTAAGCCGAAAGGGTCCCACATTGTCATTTGTATTCACATACATGAACCTGTTAGTTTGTGACCACTAGGTAGACATCGAGTAGGTACCTTCTATAAAGATATAGTCATTCAGTATTCAGTACTCAGATGTAGTGAGTCACAAGTATGTAGATTGTCAAAACTTGTATCAACTTCAAAGCTTGCTCCGAAGTAACAAGCTTCTGCGTTTCCAGTGCTTTTCCATTCTACTCCGATCATCAACCACAAGTTTAAACCTTGCAACACACCCTCGCTTCAATGTAATTATCTTCTCTTTTTGTTTGTTTTCAATAAAATTACTTAGGTAGTAATTAAGTAGGAATTGAGGAAGTACAATGAATCGCAAGTGTTGTCTGTGAAATAGTTGCTCGGGGAAACAAACCGACTAGTGGAGACAGTAGATAGCTGATGATGTTTTACAATCCACAAAATTGATTCACCAACTCTTTACGAATCATATGTAAATGAGAGAATTGATAGTCATATTTGTTTTCGCACCACCGCCCTGTCATGGGAATGACGACGCCAACTCACTCTAGTATCAGCTCAGGGAACTAAACCGTCTAGGGTAGAGGGCAGATAGCTGTTTATGTATTACAAATCACAAATTTCTTGAAATCGATTCATCATCACTTGATGAATCACGTAAGTGTAGATGGGTAAGTTGATAGCCATTGTTTTTAACTAATATGTACATACCGCATTCCTATCACAGGGATCAGAAATTACGACGCCAGCTCACTTTAGTAGCAGCTCACGGAACCACACCCTCTAGTGGAAAGGCAGATAACTGCTTAAGTTAGTTGCTTAAGCTTTTTTTTTTTTAAACCCAAGTTTTTAAAATCTTTATTAAGTTTTTAATAAATTGGTTTACCATCTCTTGACAAACCACATAACAGCGCAGATAAGAGAGTTAAATTGCTGTTTCTGTGTGAGCCACACTCTCCCACCCTTTGGCATGGCGTCCAGCACACTTAATACGTAGGTACAAGATTTCTGGCACGGAAAGCTAGAAGTGAAGACCCCCACTCACTGTACATAATATGTAGTAGCTGCTCATAGAACTTAACAGACTGGTGGAGAGAGTAGATGGCTTTTTACTTTTCACAAACTTGACGAATCGCATAGGTAAGTGTAAATATCAGAGCTGATGGCTCAACCATTCCACTTTTTATATGACGCCCAATATATGTGCTATTCTGTAATACAGTAAATCAGGAATGGCGAAACCAACTCAATCTAAGGAAAACTAAACAGTGTCGTGGAGATAGATCAGTAGATAGCTGATGCTTATGGTGTGTAATTCACTTTATTGATCCGCCGTAACTTGTAGAATCACATAACTGTCGATTGGAGAGTAGACGTACTTATTACATAACGAAATAATTGCAGCTAATAGATTGTTTTAGCTTTTTTTCCAATACTCGGATCCAATTTTTCAATTCTGCTGCGCAGCCAGGGACCGGACGATTTCTAGGTAAGGGAGACTGCTGTACCTTCGGACAAACTTCGAGTTTAATTTTTTTGTTACTTCATTAAGTTTAACATTTCACCATTAAAATGTATTTTTCTTGAGACTCTAATACAAAATTCACGTAATAATGAGTGTTTTAACAAATCCTTTTTTTTGGCCTTTTTTACATCTCCCTAAGGACAAAGGAATGTTGTACCCAAGGACTACTATTGGTGAGGAAAACTCATTTGTAATTAACTGAATACAAAACATTATTATTCAAAACTCCTAAAAGAATTAGTTTCTCAATAAACCATACGGTTTTATGGTAGGCAGCTGTCTATAATTATGTGTCGGACTTTACATTTTTATAACAGATACATACATTTTGAATACGAAACTATATCATGCAGATCACTGTGTTTATCCGAACATTATCTATTGTCCGAAATCTAAATACTAACTGTGCTGACTCGCGGCCCGTACCTACTGCCTGTTGCATAGGATAGAGTTACCTTAACATTTATACCATCGACAACTGTCCGTTGGTACTATACCTCAAAGTGCCCGTAGGTACACCATTCCGCTGTTTTGGTTGGTTTCGTTTTCTTTACCAATAGGTCAGTTTTCTAGTGGATGTAATGCATAAAAAAACTCCATGAAACACTGACATCGAAATGAATGGCTGAATACAATGGATTTTGTGCACCTACTGGTTGTCAAAATTCATAAGTAAATTATTTTTTACTTTGAACCCCAAAAAAAAAGTATAACTGACCTCTTATTCTGGACTCACTAAAAACACAGGGATGACTCAAGGTAGCTAGAAAAAGACTAGAAGACAGTTCTAGCTACCTTGGCATGACTAGCAAATGTCAGGACCCTACTGCCAACCTAGGAAGGGAGATCATGCTAAAGACCGTAGGTAAAACTGTCCTAAGGTACAGCAGTCTCCTTCATAGTGCTTTGCCTTCAGTTTCTCAGATTCGGAGCCCCATTCCCGCGGTTTGGGCTTGGACCACCTCTCAATAAAGTTGAACTCGTACCAAGCCCACACGAGTATGAAGTAAGTAGCACAGTGTTTAGTAATCGTGAGACGGGCATTTCCCTTATTGTAGTTGATGTGTCGCTAAGTGTTTCCATTCTTTGCAACGCCCAGTCCAGGGAGATGTTGGACAGCGGTAAGAGGGAAGATGGGGATCTCAAAGAGGCGAAAAAATGTCGCAAGCCCGAAAAGGTTTTACCGCTTTTTCTCAGGCTGTCGGGATCCCGAGATAAATGAAGGGGCCGGCTGGAGCTTTTATGCGAGATCGTTTCGAGTAAAGTACAGGGGATTGCGAGAATCACCGTTTTCAAACTGGACTAGAGGGCGGTGTTAATTTTTTTTTTATACGTACTCGTACGTCTAGCAGATATAGTGAGAGGAGGTGAACAGAGATATCACAGGAATCGTATTCAAGAACGGAATAATTAAGCTTCTTGAGCGAGGCTTCTCGCTTCTTCCCCAACAAGCATTATACTGTAATAAATGACTGCAATTTGGTAGTAGTTCATTATTTTTCTGACAAACAATTGGCCCACTCAGATCCCTAGTTGGTTAAGTGACATTCGAAATGCTTCAACTCCCCAACGGAATCCCCCTCCATTGTGGGTCAGATTTGAAAATTTTGGAAAAAGTAGTCTTTGACTTGAATTGGAGTAATCCAAACATACTCGACAATCAAATCCCCAGTTTGTTCAGTGATGACAAAGATACCCCATTCCCCCCTCCTCCCCTAAAACACCCCCTATGGGGCAGATCAACAACTACACCTTTTAAACCTTCTCTGGACTTCCACAAATAATTTAAGACCAAAATTAGCCAAATCGGTCCAGCCGTTCATGTATAGATTCCAGATCAGGAATTTCACGGCCTTGTGCAACCAATCGGCTTATGAATTACAGGGGAATGACAAACAATAAAAATACCTACCAAGAATCTGGAGACCAATGTTCACTCACAGCTGCTGCAACTCATACTGAGCTTGAAGAGGGGTTGTGATGAGTCGTTGAAGAACAGAGCTACCAACATGCTTCTTCAAAATACCCCTACTACTAATACTATCCCTTTTCTATAGGCTGCAAGATTTTACAGGGGAATGACACAAAACCTGGGAGACACGCTATTTTGTATGCATACCTTTTTGCAGATTTCCGGAATCTCAAACTGAATGGCTGTGGTTCTGTTGAGAAGTAGTGTACCCAGAGGTGCAGACATGCCAATGACAAATAATAATCTCAGAAGAGTTGGTACAGACTTCTTGTGAGCTAATCCTCCATGAAGGTGAAATTTAGGTAATTGTAATGAAAAACCTTTAGATTATCACATATTTTATTAATAACACAAAGCTTTTCGAACAACTAGCTAAATTCTGAAGCCATCTGATCAGCTAAATAACACAACAAACTAAAACACGGGAGAAAAGCTCATCACTTTTCTATCGCCGTAGTTTTTTTTAAAACGTCTTTCGTCCATTACCCCTCGAATCGTCAACGAATTTTGATTAAACTTTACTAGTTATACGGACATATTGTATTCAGAATAAGCTCAAAATTGTCTATGAAAATGACCCACGAAATACAATAAATTGTCATTGATGGGTTTTTAGTGTCCTTGAGCACCACATTCAAAGTGAGATATTTTCATTAAATTCGTGACGAATTCCATAATAGCTTTTGTTTAGCTGAACTAGGTGTTTTGCGTTTCACTCAAAACGCAACGGTGTACTGTTCGTCAAAAATTAAATACTCTTTATACTCGACCTAATAAGTAACCTAGTGATTTGAATAGTACGTGAAGAAAGGGTAGAAGGAAGCTGTTCTGATATCAGTCCATTACTTTTGAATACGTGGTGAGCCAGACACATAAAATTGAAATGTTCTCCAAACCGATTTACATAGCTTTCTTTTCAACGTTCTGGGCGTTGGGAAAGTTATAAAGTTGTAACATCTCTACATTACTCATCCTACCGGTATGTCCATTCATAATCAACCTCTAAATCGGGCTTTTGAAACTTTGTGCCGCGGTTCGCCTCTGTGCCCAATCCCGGAGGTAACATATATCAGGGATTATATAACATGGCCAGAGCTCTGCCAAGAGAATTAGTTTAAAGCTGCTAAAGAGTTAGCTGTGGACGAAAGAGTTGCCAGGTTTGATAACAATCAGATCACTGTTGTCCATCGGTTCGGACCTGATGAGCAAGATGCACCGTCCGGTTGCCCGAGCGTGCGCCCGGCGAATGTAGGTCAAAACCGCACTATACCTCCATCTTCAAATGTCGACGTTGGTCACTACCCAATCTTATCTCATTGCTTAGCACAAAGTAAATCACTGTTATCAGATCAGAATGCTCGAAAGATTTCAAATCAAATCAAAATCAGTTAATTGATACACCATATTACATCAAAACAGAGTGTTGAGCAAGAAGTAAGGAGTTACCATATTAAATACATTTTACTTGATTAAAACACACACAATATATTTCACTTGATTAGAACACACACACAAAACAATAACAACATCAACGCACGTATTTAGATTTAACCTTTTCCCCCCCCCCCCCCCCCCCACACACACACACACACATATTTATATATCACTGACGAAAAAACTCAGTATCGGATTCGTGGTAGCCGAACCGTATATAATATCCGTCCACTGAGACAATTCTAACTGTTCGGTATATAGACATCCTGAATAAGAGTTTACGACAAATCCCAGCTCAATTAAATTGTCCAGTCTGAAATAAACCAAGAACACATTTTGTCAAAAAATCGATTTTCGCGTCTTCAAACAAATGGACAGGCCTGGTCTCTTTTAAGCCAAAGTAAACAAAGCCCTTCAAGCCTTTCAAGTTTACAAGAACTGTAGTAAAGGTAATTGAACATTTGAGTTCAAGCTGGACAATTTAAAAATGTTCTAGTCATGTAGCATGATCGTATGAGCGAATTTACGTAAATATTATCGTACTATATTATCTTCTATTGTTTACAAAATTCAGCACTTTAAGTAAAAAGATATTTTGTATCTACTGATTTTATGGGGAAAATATCATTGTAAATAATTTTCGGCAATTTGAAGAAGACTTTGAATTTTAAGCTTTTTTTGTCATTTTCATCCATTTATTAGCATATTAATTAAATTTAAGTACATTTTTATATTTAAATAATGTGATCTTTATTCAGCATTATTGGTTTCTATGGTAAGTATTACTGTAGCAACTTCAATTTGTTTTCAAAAAAAAAAAACAAAAAAAAAAAAAAAAAAAAAAAAAAACAGACGGTTACCCGTGCGTTGCACGGACTCAACTGTACAGGTTAGTCGGTGCATAGACTGCTGAAATAACCGTATCCAGACTGTGTTCGTAACTAAGAAGGCTACATGAAAAATTACAACATGAAAGTAGCAAAATCAGGCTCGTACTGATCAGGAAAAAGCCCATAATTTCAATCGTTTGTTACTGTCCTAAAGAGTCACCCTATCAAATTTCAACTTCCTAGGGTGAACAGGAGAGAATTTGGCCACAGCTGATCATGAAAGAGCCCATAATTTCAATAGTCTTTTAATGACCCAGAGAGTCACCCTTTCAAATTTTTACTTCCTAGGGTGAACAAAACCAAATTTAGCTCACTCTGCTAATCATGACAGATTCCACAATTTCAATCGTCTTTTAATGACCCAGAGAGCCACCCTATGAGATTTCAACTTCCTAGGGTGAATAGGAGAGAATTTAGCTCACGCAGCTGATCGAAATCGTCAAAACCAAACACGCGCGAGGGGAGGCACCGAACTGCGTATTGGCAACCATGATAAAATTTCGTGAGCCAAATAAATCGGTTTTCCGTTCCGCGCTTCGCTCGAACTATCAAATTGCCGTCCATCACCTATCAATAATGCAACCCATGCTTCACTCGGAACACCCGTATAGCAACCAGTCCAGGCTTCTTCACTTGTCACGAACATCTACTGCTAACAATCTGCGTGTTAGCAACCACAATAACAAAAGTTTGGGAACTAAACAAATCGGTTGCGAAGGGTAGCACCGTTCATGAAGTAGAAGGATGTTTTGGAGGCTCAGAACTAAACTATGTTGTGCGCTGGAACTCGCTGATCATTTAACGACCTTTCCCATCAGAATCGGTCCAGTCGTTTAGCCGTATATTGGGAACATACGTACATAGAAACATAGATAGAAACAAACAATGAGTTTTATATATAAGGATTCAAGAAATTAGCCCATAATGTACCACTATTAATTGCACCATTGGGACGTTTATACGTCGTTCACTTGGCTATTCGGTTACATT
Source organism: Adelphocoris suturalis (assembly GCA_030762985.1). Classification (NCBI taxonomy): domain Eukaryota; kingdom Metazoa; phylum Arthropoda; class Insecta; order Hemiptera; family Miridae; genus Adelphocoris; species Adelphocoris suturalis. The sequence goes on along the minus strand of CM061044.1, from coordinate 34,874,045 downwards.
GCAATAACCAATAGGCTGATTGGGGGTGATTGGGGAGAAGTCCCAAATTATATAAAGACTGAGAAAACCCAGAGAATATTACTCCATTACAATTTCAATATTTCACAAACATTAAATTGTAATTCGTGCACTAGGGTTAAGACAGTGTGGTTCCCGGGGAATGCTGCTTTAGAAATCCTCATCGTAAAAAAATTTCTATTCACTGGGTGATGTGAGCCGGAGCCCAAAGTAGGATCTTCCTGGCTCCTACCACCGGCCAGCTGTGACCTGAGCTGGACAGAACAGCGAGTCATCGCCATCCTAATTCTAAACCTTCGAGATGATGTTATGAGAACTTCGGCGTCGGTCGACAAAATTGCCAACCGTCCAGCACACACTTCTTTCATAGTCATTCGTTTCGCAAGGTGGTAACACTGAGTATACAAGTCTATTTTGGATCGATAGTTCTCTTGTAGAAACGGTACAAATTATTACTCAACGGCTTATTATTATAAGCGTGGAACATGCTATTGCTCATGAATTTCTTTGTCCTCAAATCAAAAGTAACTTAAAATAATAACAATAATGAAACGAATAAAATTATAACAAAAATTTTTAACACCTTAACTCACAAATTTGAGTTCATTTTGATGATAAATGTTATGTGTTTTAAGGAGTGAAACTTGTTGGCAAAAATGTGAAATTCGGTTATAACGGGGTTTGGGTAAGAGATGTTCGTGTTACCATTCTATTAAGCGAAAAAAATACGTAGAAACCGACCCCAAACTCGTATTTTCACAGGTCATTTTTCAAAAAACCCTCAATTTCATTTAAAAAAAAATAAAAAAATAAAAATAAATAAATAAAAATAAAATAAAATAAAAAACAGTTTGTCAACATTAAAACATAGTCTTTTCCCCTAATTAGCAAAGTAAAAGTAAAATTGACTACACCGATGGAAAGGTGAGATCTTGATGCTGTTTTTACCGTTCTTGAATCCTGAGAAAATGTTGGTTCTCGTATTTCAATTCCCCATTGCAATACCTCAAGGTTTCCCAAATTAGGTAAAATTTACTTTTCAGAGGGCTTTTTCATGTCTCAAACCTTAATTCTTAAAAAAGGTCAGGCATCTATCCGATAGGATAGGATAGGCATCCATACTCAAATTTGAATTAACACAGCAAATAAAGGGAGTTATGATCGTTTTAATGAAAAAAGGTCAAAAACACGAAAAAAATCTTTAAAACGCTGCAAATTATTACACAAAGGTTTATTATTTCTGCGTTAGATATCCCTTCTACGTCCGGGAACGAGACGTTTACAGGATTTTCTCTACCGGAATTAATTTATTGTTTCATATTGTTTCAGGTTTTACTGACAGGCGCCAAATAGTTATAACGCCCCAAAAATATTTGACAACTTGAGAAAGTTCGAACTCACATCCTTAACATCGAAGGAGAAATTACTCTTTGGTGACAGCGTTCCAACGGAGTGCGATGTGAGGCCGATTAAATCAAACCTTAGACTGCGGACGTTTTCCTTGAACTTTACGAGCAAGAGAATTATTTTTGTCACACCCAATATTTCTTCCACGTTTTAGTTACCGAAATCGAAGCGTTTTGCGATATTCACTTCTTTATGTATCCTTAATTAGGTATTTATACTGTACAAGAGCTATAAATGTATTTGAAAACTGTAATACCCATGGTGAAGAATGGAAAACATCACTCCTAGGTAAATCGAGTAGGTATTTACAAGTTGGGAAAGTAGTGTGAAGCCTCGACGTTGTCAGCTATCTGTGCCACGTGGCGAGTTCACCTAGGAGGTTATGAATAGGTGGTCACCTACCTCATACCTATAATATTGTGAGGTCCAGGCGGGTGGATGCAAAGCTCACATACATCACCTACGTTTACCTACTTTTCCCTCATCCCAGCGAAGAGCTGATGACGCACCATTACCACGGCCAGGGACTATAATGAGACCCAAGTCAAAAGCTCCACCTCAGCCCTCTCGTCACTTCCTGCTCAACCCGAACCGATCGTAAATTCCCAGTCTCGTGTCCATCCTGAATTACAACACCTCTGACACTCCCTCGTTGATGGGTGTTTTTAGACCTGAATACACAATAATTATTCATATAATGGATCAAAAACAAGAAAGATCCCTGTCTTGTAGCTGCTAACCAAGATTATGTATGTTTAGTATGTTCTGAGAAACTTTGGGGAGGGGGGGGGGATGCAGTGGCGTATATTCTGGGCAAGCAAGGTGTTGTCAACAAGCCAAACAAGCTGTTGTCTCAACAGTTTGGTGAGACAAAAGAGAGAGAAAAACATTATTCCTCAATTATCTTCTATAATGAACCTTTTTAATCGCCCAAGAAAAAAATTTTCCCCTCCCCTCAAAATTTTGTGGTTTTTGTTTGGATATGCGACCAATGCAAAAACATAATAAAAAAATAATAAAAAATAAAATGAAATAAAAAAACTTAAAATCCGACTGTCGGCTGTGCGAAGGTTTTCCCGGAAACTACTGGGACTAAACTTTACGACATTTGGCTCAAAGCATAGTTGAATCGGCCGGGGCTGTGCCAGTAACATCGGAATCACGTTCAATCTATCCTGAAGGGTAGAATTTAGGGGATGGAATATTTTAAAATCGTGATCTCGAAAACTTTCACGGTTACAGTATATATTTGTAGGATGTAATTTATAGATATAATTCCAAAGAATCGAATGAAACCACCCGGTTCAGTGTAAGTTCATCCGCTTACTACCCTTAAGGGCTGAACATTGGATAAAAAGACATCATCGGGAGTGAATCGAGGACGGTGAACGAGATACTACCAATCGTCTTGAAAACTACCTTGATCATATCAGGTGATATAATTCCAATTGAATTCTAACTTTACGACATCAACTTTATTATAATTCTGTTCCTACAGATGGGCTTGTGAAGCGTAGGTAGGTGGTGATTTACCAAACTTACTTCATTAATTTTCAGTTGGCAGGTGCTCTTGTTAAATACAGAAGGACTTGTAAAGTTTAGGTGTTTTATTCAATTATTGTGTCGTCGGTAGGCGTATAAACCAACGCAGTTACATTTAGGTAATGTATGATAGATTTCGTTTCATGATTGTATGCCAGATAGTGTTCTACGAAGTGGTGATATTCAATTAAAAAATAATAAACCTTTTTGCAATAATTTACAGCATTTTTATTGTGTATAATTGTTGTTGAAACAAAAGCTTTGATAGTATTGTACGCCTCCGCCTACAGACCCACAGGAAGGGAAAGGGTTTTTCCTCTCTCCTAAGACACACCTAGAAGGGAGCTATCCCGAACAGGAGAGTCTCCCGGGAGCCCTCCTAAAGGCACAACTAGCGCAGCCTTCTGGCATTCCGGGCTGCTAGTCAGCTGATCGGGTGCCTGATGTGCTTTGAGTATTAATAAGTTATTAATACTCAAAGCTGATGTGTGTAGTGTATTCGCCGGCTTCCCGCTTACACTTGAACTTGAATCTCGTTGCTTTTTAGTGAAGCTGGGAGAATTCGTGAGTTAGGTATCGAAATGGATCCAATACGAGTGATTTTGTTAAGCGGTTGGTAACCATCTCAAAATAGGTTTAGGTAGCATCCGAGATTGAATTAGTGTTTAGCGTTTGAAGAAGTACCTAGGTAACCTAGTTTGTATAGGTAGGGTCGTCTGTCCCCTGTGAGCAACTTTTTTCCAAAGCAGGGGCAATTTTGTCGGAGAGAAGGAGCTCACTGAGTCCAAAAAAAGCTAGTATGCTAATATTTTCAAATCAAAATGAAAACTATTTGTATAGGTAAACTCGTTCATTAAATGATGATTTTTTTGACACTGGCACTGGCTTGAATAATTCTTTCCTATTGAATGAAATGTTAGTCTGAGCCCTGATTCATAGTGATCGTTATTTTATTCAACGTTCTGTACCGGGAAGGGAACTATACCGGCATTTCGGAACGGTGACTTCTATGTCACTGGAATCATTACTGAGAATTACCTGGGCCGACACACCTCTAAGGGCCATGTCATACGAGCGCTATTGCCGTCGCGCTGATGCCGTCGAGATAGCGCCGGAAAAAGTACATGTCATACGTGACGGCAAATGCGTCGCGTTGATGCCGTCCCGCCAACGCCAGGTGCCTGTCATACGTAGCGTCTTCCGGGCGCATTTGCATTGACAGGGTCCCAGCGTCACGTGCGCCGCGTGGCTAACGCGACCGTCCGCGCTGGCAGTGCTCAGCGTCCGGCTAACGCGGACCCGCCGACGGCATTAGCGTCCGAATGACATGCTCCATAAGAACCCCATTGTCGGGTTGGAGCGTTTTTTAACGCGACGGCATCAGCGCGACGGCAATAGCGCTCGTATGACATGGCCCTAAAGCACCTGAAATGATACGCGATCAGCTGACTAGTACTGTAAGTTGGCCAGAATGCCAGAAGGATGCGCTAGCTGTGCCTTTAGGTGGGCTCCCGGGAGACTCTCCTATCCCGAACGGCTCAGTGCAGCCACGAAGCTTGAAAAGAGTCCAATGACTCCTGTAACCGTGAAAAGCGATCAAACATACGGAAAGACAGACAGACAGAGAAAAATTGAGAAAATGGTACCAATCGTCTACAAATAGCATGAAACGGAAAATAAACGCAAAATTTCATGATCCTAATCAATGTACAGACAGACATAAGGTTTTATTAATACAGATATTATTAATAATATTTCAACAAGTTATGTGGTGTAATGTAAGATTGATAAAAGAGGGAAATGAAAACATGCTCAGAAAACATAGTAAAAAATTAAAACTTGTAAATGCTAGTTGTAATTGAACCGCAAAATGCAGGGCTGGCAGTAATGCTGGGGGGGGGGGGGGGGGATCACTCTGTTCTAGGGGTTGGGCCTGTCGCGAACGCGGATTTATTTATATAGTTTGATTATTTATTGATTTAAATTTATATTAATTTCAATTTGGACATTAAATTAAGTTATTTGGTTAGGTACTACACTTTTATCCCAAAGTCCCATATGTTATTTTTATAACCCCAAATGTTGAATTAGTACATAGATTACTTCATGAAAAATAGACGAGAAAACATCAAACGAAAAATAATTGTGTTTTCATTCATATTAACTTATTACTGAACAAAAAGAAAAATAAACTAGGTTGGTACGAAAGTAAATAGGAAAAAGAAGAAACAAGAAAACTGCCTTCCCAACAGTTTCAAGACTAGTCCGAAAAAGTTGGTAAAGTTTAAGGAAATATTGTTTGGAAACCTGGTCTGGGAGTTAGGAGTTCTGCTAAGTGTTGGATTGGTTTAATATGTCTGACGGAGGGGTTTTCTGCTAAAATCCAATTGAAAACATGCTCCGTCTGCAATGTTAATTCACATACTTTTAGAGAAATGGGAGAGCTGGTTCGGAAATGAATGGCCGGGCTCGTCCGAAAATACGGAGGCAGATCGCAGGGAAAAAGTAACGCAAACAGAAGCGACGTAAACTGGGACAACGACCTCGGCCGCCCTTGAGCCACTGGCCGAAGCCGATCCCGCGCTCCTCAGCTGAGCTCACTGTCACGACCGCCGTAGAAAGCGAGACTTGTTTCCCTTTCTGCCTACAGAGCCTCCTGCTTTTCGTCTCTACGGTCCTAATTCTTAACTCCTACTTCTCCAGATTCCAACAGTTCGATTAATAAAGATTTTTGGTACCTATTAAAGGAAATCCGTTGGCCACAATTTTTTGAGCACATTAAATGGGTCAAATTTCAAAAAAAGTGCTTAAGAAATCACTAAAAATGGCTAAAATTGTTAAATTTGTATTTTTTAACAGGATTTTAGTCAAAAGAAGTTTATTAACGGTGAACTATAACATTAGAAAATGTATGCAGAAATTTAAGCTGAAAAATGTACCTACTTAACTCTCAAAGGTAAAAATAAAATTTTGAATGGCCGAATATTATTTAGAACAAATTTTTTGCCATAAAATAGGTAGATAGTTAACAATATTTCATTTTTACTTAAAGTCCTGAATTTTCAAAACGATTTAACAAAGTATAGTGCGAAAATTTACGAAAACTTGCTCATAAGATGATGCTGCATGACTGGAGCTTATTTCTCATCCAGAAGTTATATTTCGGAATCAGAGGATCTGGTGGTTCAATTTCAGACATAGTCGGCCTGAGCGCTACGATTTCGATAATTCAATTGCTTACCATCGAGTCAGCCAATTTTATAGCCTCCCACCGACTCAGATGATATTATGAGAGCTCTGAGTGACTCGGCTAACGTGAACTCTACATTTTCAACGAGGTTTATCCGAGTACTTCAATACCAACTGAGTTGACCGGGAAGTTGATTCCCTTAGCTTTTGGACTCAGCCTACTCATGATCTGCATTCCGCTAATGCTGATCTTTAACTTACAATGTAAACTCAGAAACTCTGAGCTCTAATTTCTTTTAGCTGAATCCTAAAATAAATTTTTATTGCAGGTCATCATTTAGAAAAAGTTTGTATTACATAAAATTTAAAGACGTACATTTTCGTTCATCAATATTTCAGAAATTGAAGAAAGGCGTTTTTAAGTATAGTTGTAAAGAAAACTGAACAAAGATGCAAGTTCGCTCATAAAGTCTTTTGTTTCTCTTTTTCTGTTTCGATTGAATAGCAACGATTTGAGTAAGCATGTTTCTTATCAAAAGAATTTGAAGTTTTCAATAAAAGGAATCTCATGATTGTACAGTATGATTGATGATGATATGGTTGGCATGGAAATTGAAATTTTAAACGATGAGAATGCATAACTCATTTTAACACTTGTTCGGAAACAAAATCAACTTAATGATAAAACGAATTACTACCATGGGATAGGTAAGTGGTTATATAGCTGTCTCTTGGCGTGTTACACGTTGTGAACAAATATCATGTAATAAACAATTTTCCATGACCATCTCATAATTGATAATTAATTTCTCAATTAGTCACTCGGCGGGTCTGTAAAACGCGGTCCGACACGGTATATGAAGGTGTAGGTACGTCAGTCAACTTAACGTTTTAATTGCTATTTTGTTGTGAAACCGCCATTTTTGAAGAACGTTGCGCTATGATGGCGGGAAGCGCTCGAGGACGGGTTTGAGAAGGAATGCTATCCCTTCTGAATAGGTTCGCCCTGCATCCTGTAGACATCACACGCCACCTGTGACGGATAACTGGTATAATTGGATGCCTAATATAGCTTTCTTTTCTTATTACCTTGGATGATATGATCCATACCTAGCCGGTGGTACGACCTTAAAGCTACATATTTCGAAGTTGACGGCTGCGTGATATCCTGGCTTAATCAAGCTGTGAAAATAATCCAAAAACATGTGGTAGGTATACGAAAGCGCAGTATAACAGAAAGTTTCATCATACCTTCGGAAGGCGCGCGGAAGGGGAACGGTTTCATATTTTAAAATTTATTCTAGGGAGAGAATTTTGGGCCCCACATGTTTATATCATCTTGATCAACATTGAAAAGTTCGGGTTATCTAACTATCTAACTAAAACATACTTTAATATAATAACTTACATTAACTTTGATGTACTAGCCACTTACCCCCGCAAATAATCTTATCGGGTATTCGTGAAAGTTCGTGGCACTTACCTGAAACATAATTAAGCGAATAATCAATGCATCTTAAGTAACAAACGCACAGAAATAGTAAGTTGGTAAGTAACGTAAATAGTAACAAAAAATTAAATAAAACGCTGCAAGTCATTACACAAAGGCATTATAATTCACATTACGGCAATGAAATTTGTAGGTGACCATCTAGGAGATTACCCACACAATTCCTGAAAATTTCATCAAATTCGGTCCACACTTTCGGGGTTATATATGTGTCAACCAACGTTAGTTTTGAGCATGCGCAATAGTAACACTAATACCCAATAAATAAATACTGATACCCAACAACCCTCCGAGTTTGAACGAAATCGGACCGATAGATCTTGGTAAATCGACTTTGTAAGAAACTCACGTTATAGATCCTATGTCAATGACAAATATAGGGGTCATCTAGGAGTTAACCCGCATATTCCCTGAAACTTTTATCAAAATGGGTCCATTAGTCTCGGAGATTGGCGTGTGTCGATGAACAAAAATTTGCACATGCGCAATAGTCATTTCTGAACAAATTACGATAAAATTCATTGAATATTTCTTTGAAATTTTAAACTCAAATACCCTCCGATTTGAACGAACGGACTTATAGGTCGTGAGAAGTTCACGTTATATAAGAAACTCACATTTACGTATGTGCACACACTATCATTGATCTGAAGACTATGAAATTTGTCGAGGATCATTTCGGAGCTAACCCGAACATTCCCTGACAAGTCCATAAAAATCTGGCTAAAACTTAGTATAGTTATGAGCGTGACACATTGCACATATGTATGCATATGCATTGGCACACATAGCCACAGAACCGAATTTACCAGCAGGCTCTAAAACGTAAAAAACGGACGGTAGACCTACGGTTCTACAGTCAGATCATTTAATAATGATTAATTTTACACATTCAGTGGATTTTACACAATGGAACACAGGTGTGTTCCAACCACCGCGAGTTCATGAACTTTTCGGAACTGGTTCGGAGCCGAACCGTATGAGCACGTGAATCGTGTTCCAACCGTTTTCAGTTCAGGAACTCGAAACTCGCTAAGGTGTTCCCACCGCATCGGGTTCATGAACTGAGTTCAGTGAGTTCATGAACTTTTCAGACCTGCTCGGGGATAGGGTTGAGAACTCGAACTGAAGGAAACCTTTCGTAACCTTCCAAAAATCTCATTTCACTGCGAACCATCACGCTAAATTAATTGTTCTTGTTCCTAACTTGTAAGAATCGGATTCGAATTCGGAAGTATATATACTTAATAGCAGATTGGGAGTGGGTCCTTAATACCGATGAGCAGGAGGACTTAGATCAACAAGAATTTGAGGCGAATAGAGTCGTGCCTAAGAACAACGGCTTCTTTGAAAATGTTCTCCAATTCGACGACGGTGACCGGTTCATAGAACTTTTTTATTTTAGTTATTAGAGCAAGAGGGCTCATAAATAACCGAGATGAGGTTTTCACGTTACTAAAGACGACGCTAGCGCTAGTTAGTTCATTGACTGTGATGTGAACTACAGTGTTTCCACCGACGGGTTCTTGAATCTAAATGTTTCATGAACTCATGGAACCCGTCTGAGTTCATGAACTCACGAGTTCATGAACTCAGAGGGGCGGTTGGAACACACCTAATTATTAGTTCATTATGGTTACTTAGCAATATTAGTTTATAACTGAGCGTGATAAATCAGCTTTCCTTGACACTACAGAGGCTTAGGGATTATGAGATGCTGTGATAAAATGAGAGCATTCCAAACGCATTGGTTGTACGTGAAAATCAATAGAAAACCCCACCGTGACGTGACGCTCGTGACGGACGAAAACAAAAAATGGAAACGTCCTGTTAATCATTATTAAATGATAAAAGCAAGTGTAAATTTAAAATTTTGATTTTTTTCTTCGAATCCTTGCACGACAAAGCTTCTCGACCTTCGGTAGTGAGGATGCAAAACTAGTCTGCTAATGAAGGTTGTTGCGACGCCCACTTTCGTCCTTTCTGCGCTATTTTCAGGTAATTTCGGAAAAAGTTTTTGCATTTTTTAAAAATAAGAAACAACTATTCAAGTAATGCAATTGTAGTTCAGAAATTTGTTATTTATTAGCTGAAACTATTTCTGGAACATTTTTTTACTTGCCAATACTTCTTATCAGTACCTATGTAGATGTACATCATGAAATTCCACAATTTCGGGCAGAACCTTATCTAGGATGTTCAACTATAATGTTGGATAGAGTTAGTACCATAATATATGGGAAGGACCACTTACGAGAATTTGAAAACCTGATCGAGGCACGCGGAAATAGGTACGACAGTAAGAATTAGAGTAGGTATTTTTTAATTAAACGGCTATTATTGAAATGTATAGAATGAATAAATCTTCTGTGTCAGACTACCTACCCTCCCTTTGAATCACCTCGACAGGAAATGTGATGCTTGAGGGATTTTAAGTTAATGCATAAGTAGTGGAAATTATCAATTATTGACAGAAAATGAAATTAATAAAAGATGATCAAATGGTCAAATCGAGGCACTCTCGGCCGTTAGACAATGACGCCTAATGGATTTTACATTTGCGCATGCGCAGAGTATACTTATCAACTTGTGGGCAATGAATTTAAAATCTGATGGATACTGTAGACATGAAGCTTGTATTCACAGAGTGATTTGTGGTCACAGATGTCACAAATGATCTACAACGTAAAACGCAAATTAAATATTTTTCACGCGAATACACATTTCCTATTTCCTGTAAGTGAAACAATGATTCCGCTACCTATAGGAAGAATCGGAAGCAAATGAATTCAGGAATAGCATTATAATGTTCAGAATTGGATTTAAATCTTCCGGAAATTCCTATTTCAAAAATTTAGAGCCTTTATAATTAGAAACAGAAAAAAGAAAACTGCGCAAGGCCTCGCTCCTGTTTTTAATTAATTGCATTTGTGATACAATCTTCTCACCGAAAGAGTGTTGTGTTTGCGACCTTTCATCGATTTGATATCTGAGAGGAAGCATTTACAAATTCATTTCAACCATTGACATCATAATTTAAACCCTTTATAAAATAATTTCTTCTTGTAACAAAATCATCCAAACACTTTACAAAATTTAAACCCTTCATGGATTTCATGGATGTGACGGGTTGTAGTAAATTTGTAAATTATATAATAATAGCAAATACACACGAAAATTTCCTAGAAGAAAAGAAAATGGTGTTTGGCCTCCCCACGTTTCATAGAATTTTTAAAAATGAAGCTATATTGCAATGCCGATCTAGATTTTCTTTATTGAAATTCGTTTTTAGGCATTCTGAAACGAATCCCAGTGTTTAAAGCTTTTTCATCATTTATATATATCATTCTAGGTGATAGCTTTATCACCGAGATAAAAATTATGTTGTAGCGAAGAAAATAAAAATAAAATAAAATGAAATAAAGTAATAAATAAATAAAAAATAAGTTTTCTGAATAAAAGGATGAGTTTGTTAAGCAGCTCTTATTGAACAATAAAAAATTTGAAAAAAAAAAAAAAAAAAATCCAAAATCTTTTTTGAATTGTAGAATATAATGTAAACCAAGGATTCTTTTTATCCATAAAATTTGAATTAACGATTTCTATGACAAGACTTTACAAAAAAAAGGCCTTCTGTCCTTAAATTGTTTATTTTATTTTTTTAATTAATCTCCAAAGTTTCTCCCCCAGGAACTGGTGCTTCTTCAGGGAGACGAAAATTAAATTCAAAATATCAAATTCAAAATTGTAAAATATCTTATTATTGTTTTCTCTTTGTGATACGAAATCGAATTTAAAGTTATCAGTTTATACGTTGCAACGATTTTTATGCACTCAAAGTGCTTAATTTTCAAAACAATATACCATAGTAAAGTACGATAATTTACGAAAAGTTATTCATACGATCATGGTGCATGACTTGCGTTTTTTTTCTTCTTCTTAATCTAAATGTGACAGCTCTCTTCAGCAAGAGTGATTTTTTTTCGCATTTTTATTATTTTAATATTTTTATTAATTCAATATTTGTGTACGATGTCTTCAGAGTATCGTACAAGAAAATTCAGTATCAAACGAGTGGGTTTTATCGGACGTACCTCTTTTTTAGGAGCTAAGAGAACACGCGACGGATGAGCAACGCCCGAGGAACACCGCTCGCGAAGGCTCCAGCTGCGAGGGGCAGCTCCCAACCCCTGGACTCCAAAACTCACCCCCGTCCCTTCGCTCAGGAGAAGCCCTCGTGATTGTGCAAGGGTCGGACCCCTCCACCGGGGCGGAGCCCCCCCTTGCTATAAAAGCCCCCGAGCCCGCCAGACAGACCGTCAGTCGATCCACCGGATTCATTCGGGGAATAACTCACGGGTGATCATGAACACAAAGGTAAGAAACAAAAAGATCATAACTCATCAAACAACATACGACGACAATCAACGAAATGGACGGAAGAAAACAGTGCGGGTTTCCAAATTTAGTTTATCCACCCGGATTCAAAATTTTAGTTATACGACGAAATTAATGAATTAAGTATAATGAAATGAACGTACGGACCAACGGACAGTGTTTTTTTGGGACATACGAGATTTCACACTTCTTGGTGGTAAGTGATTGAAAACTTCTGTGCACCATCTTCCGTCACTTCATGTGTAGATGCACACAGTACATCATCACACAAATAGTTCAGCCTTTTCAATCGATCCCATGTTTTGATTTATCAATAATTATATAAAGTAAAATAATTAAAAATTCAACTTATTTTCGACTTTCATCATTAACTACTAAATATTGACAATAACTTCTTGATATTAACAAAATCAACAAATTTACAGATAGAAACTAGTACCTAAGGGTCATGAATGTAGAAATTGCACTTTCAATCATTCGTCAAATTACTTTCATTATATTGCGGTTCATTATTATATTAGACGTTTTTGCTCAAACACTATTATCTATTCAAACACTATTTTACGAACACTTTTTTTAAACAATTTACTATACATATTGTTACTCTCTCAACATTCACCTTTCCAGTTTCAAAAGTTCAAATTTTTTCATTTTTTCCTGATGGGAAGGGTTTAAAACAAAGCACTGAAAATATGAAGGGAAATGACCTTTTTCCGGTAAAGACTAAATGTTGAGAACAAAATTGTTTAAAAACAATTGATGCATTTGATTATGGAAAAATACAGAGTAATATACATTTATCCTGACCTGAATTAAGGTACGGGATCAAAGTATTATTTCAGTATAACAGTTTCCGTATAGAAAAACTTTTGGAAAAGAAGGACAAATTGTTCTGTTCAATACGCAGTTAAGTATTTAAATCGGACTTTCTTTAAAATCGCGATGGAAGGTAATTGCACTACTTCTAATAATCAATCATAAAATCAATCTCGGTTTGTGTCTATTATGTATTTACAAAACAACCTCGACAAAAAACAATGCACATTGAGTTACGAAATCTTTATGAATCTGGTTTTTTATATTTAGATGCGTCTTTCTCATGTACCTACTATTCACTTTCTCTATTTGATAGATTCGTTATAAAATAATACTTTTTCGATTGATGGTAAGCAACAAAAAAACAAACTTGCTATGTATTTTCTTATAATTTTTGTTTCATATCTTGAGCAAGTAGATACACCGAGAAGGTAAACACGGGCGGTTTAGATTATGGAACCAGCGAGTGGCGATATTTCCGTTAAACCCCTTAAGGGGCACTGATAATTGGTCGCAGTCTTAATCCATCCGAAAATTTAAATATTTAAATTTTGTGAATAAATCACATCTTTTCATTAAAACTTAGGAGTTAAAAAAAAAAAAAAAAAAACTTACAACTCTTTTATCCTTCTAGGAGCCCCAAGTTTTTATGACCAACAAGACAAAAGAGAAACCACAAACCAAATTTCATTATTTGTGTTCAACGCTAGAGCGGTTTCAAATGCTTGTTATTGAAAAAAGGTTTATTGAAAATTTGGGATAGGTCCATTCATTCATCGATTTCAGGGGTTATTTTTGTTTTTCTCCCTAAGGAGTTTGATTTTAATGAAATCCAGATGAGTCGATTACTCAGTATGTGTGTAGGTGTATAGGTTATTCCAATTTACACTCACATGTTCAGTATAAATGACATGTTCATCAAACTCTCAAGGACTCTGAGAATAATAAAATATAAATTATAACAGCAATTTATATTGTGTCCCGTAGAAAAACAAAAATCGCACTTTTTTAAAGCACGCAGTTTTTAAAACCTTCTCGCATAATAAAGTAGTGTTTAGGCTTTCGTTTAGACATGTCTCACGAAAGATTTCAACAATTTTAATCAAATTCACAGGTGTTACCTTTTATACTTTTTCACAAGTGATATACAATAATTCCCATCACCTCCAATACACTTCGAGGAGCTCTGAAAGTAAGTAGGGTACTAAAATGTCGTTCAAAACATCAATTTTATTTATTTTTTAAAGAAAAACCATTAAGTCAAAAATGTATATTCAAATTCTTCTGAATGAACTGCGTGAAGCTCACAAAGCTAGAAGTGTAATTTTATGAGGGTAGGGTTTTTTAGGGTCATCATTTTAGGGTCGTCACGTGGAATATTCTGTATTTTTGGCCCTACAATAAATTGGAGTTGTGTTCTACACCTTCACACCGGGTCACATCGTTATATCCGTGAAGTTACCTATCGATTGATTGGAGGTGTGACCAAATTGCATACGATTGTGTGGTTACCGTTTCCACGATGTTCGGTATACAACCATTGTTGTCATAGCAACGTTCAAGCAACTCCACAGCTCGCTCAGTGGCGGCGATTGTGCACCCAGCATAATACATCGTGGTTTTGAACGTAATCTACCATACATGATGATAGGTACTTTAATTTTCCCGACCAATAATTAATATCAGGAAGGTGTTTCCAGCAACTGAAATTTATATTTTGTTCTTCTCAATTTTAAAGATTCTGATACTTTCTGGCTCTTACTTTCTTTTTTCTTATTTAAACTGTTTTCTCTCTTTCTAGAAAAAAGTAAATTGATAATAAATCTCCAAATCTGAATTTAAATAACATATTCATTGTAAAAAGTAAACTGAATCCAGCACGGAATAGCCCGTAGGATAGAGGTATTCCACGATATGAATTATTATGTAAACCTTCCGAAGAAGCACTATTTGTACGTTTTTTTCCATTGATTTTTTATTTATTGAGAAAATATATTTCATTTCATATCGACAATGTCGGTCTGAAATGCTCTCTCTCCTTAGTTTGATTCGAATGATTGACCAAGCTTAGAACAAATCCGGTTTTCCGATCTTCTGATATACCTCAATGATATGCCAAGTATGCGAAGAGTGCAGAACAATGAGGTAGGTACTGGGAAAAATAAGCTGGAAGTGATTAATTTCTGAGGCTGCATTCCAGGGTCAACGCCCGTTTTAGGCTAACGAAATGGATCCTCGGGTTTGTTAGTTTTCGGGCGATCTTCACGGTTATGTTTTCGCTTTCATTACTCGAGCACGAGGAAGTCGCAGGCCTGACGAAGGTCTCGCTCCGGCTCCTGAGCTACGAATCAGCTAAGTATCCACAGACCTCGTTGTCAGGCCGATCGTGACGCGTGAGGACAAATACCTAATTGATTCGCACGATAGCTCCTCCTTCTTGCATCACTTATAAACCATGGCTCGTAATAGTTCAAAAGGAAGCAAAAATACAAGCCATCCCGGAAACAGCACTAAAATAAGTGTGGATTTTATTTTATCATTTAATAATGATTAACAGGACGTTTCCATTTGTTTTCGTCACGTCACGAGCGTCACGTCACGGTGGGGTTTTCTATTGATTTTCACGTACAACCAATGCGTTACTAGGGAAGTGTAACTCCCTTAGTTTTCATAGCAGGAAAATCGTTAGCCACTTTTTGGAATGCTCTCATTTTATCACAGCATCTCATAATCCCTAAGCCTCTGCAGTGTCAAGGAAAGCTGATTTATTACGCTCAGTTATAAACTAATATTGCTAAGTAACCATAATGAACTAATAATGTGTAAAATTAATCATTATTAAATGATCTGGCAGTAGAACCGTAGGTCTACCGTCCATTTTTTTTCTGGTAATATTCAATCTAAACTAAATCTTTTAAATAAATTAATCTAAATCTTTTAATCTTTGGTTCCTCTTAACTCTTTTGTTACCGAGCCTACCAAAGAGGCGGAAGTATTGTCTTCACTTTCGGGAGACGAAACAATTTTTTCCGCCAAAATCAAATTTCCTCTAGTGCTTCACACTTTTTTTAGACCATTCTGAACAAATTTGGTTTAGTTACCTACTGTTCAAAGCTCTGTTGTCCTCTGCGTCCACAAATCCTTGCAATAAGCTTAATGTCTTCAGTTTTCATCAGCTGTTTGTTAAATTTAAGAGAGTACTTCCCTCTGTGCATGCGCAAACATAAACTCCATCAAGAATTCCTTTCTAGCACTTGTCGTCCGATCTCGCACAAATTCGGAGGGTATTTGGGATTTAATCATCAAATATTAATTTCATCACAATCGTATCAGTAGGTAGTCGTTATCATACCAGTAGCTATTTTAGTAGCTGTAATAGTTGCTATACTACTGCGCATGCGTGAATGTTATATCCTTTTTAACGTATGTATTACTACTAAGGGTTTCATTCGGTTTCGATAAAATTTTCTGGGAATATTCAGGTTAGGATGGGATGGTTCCCTATCAGTTTCACTAATCACAAATCAGTACCTGACTCTGCGCAAAAATAAAATCCATCAACGAAAAATCCCTGAAAATTTAATCAAAATGAGACTAAAACTTGGTATAGTTTTGGTCGTAACAATAATTTATCTCAGACAGACTGACAGACAAACGAGTACTTCTCGGCTTCTCGCACCAAGCTTCCCCAACTTCGGTAGTGAGAAATTAAAAAATATCTAATCTCCTAATATTATCTAATCTTCTAATATTATCTACTCTTCTAATATTATCTAATCTTTACTCCTCGTTAATAATCTGGAGGCTGGAATAGCTCTTGAAATGCCAACATCTACCTTGGAAGGTAGTGTGAAGCCTCGATGTTGTTTTAAATGCGTTCCCTGTTAGAAAAAAAGTTCTACATGTTACATGACGTCCTGGTCAGTGGAAATTCCCGTCCGTTTGATGAATATTTTTATACCCGCAGTTGAAGTGTTTAGTATGGCTGCCAGGCCCTGAGAGGCCGCACGAATTCACGATGTCGTCGTGATATAATGACCCGTTCGCGGGTAGTTTTACGACGTGGTAACCAAATCATCTGAAAGGGAAACAGGTGGTTGTGGCCCATATGGCACACGTGACACACGCGACACAGTATGATCTCATCGCTATTATGCGCTTACAATGGTGATCACGACCAAGGACGTCTATCCACTACAGCACTTTCCCTATTGGGCTCAGACGTGCACAAATTTGATCTCTATCTCTGATAAATCCATGACTCATGTTTGTTTTTAAAAACTTTCTTTCGCTTTCTTTCTGTTGAAAAAAATATGGGACCTTTTCCGTTAATTCACTACCATTCATTCATTCTGACCTGTATGTCCAACTAATCTGTATTTTTACTAAGGGATTGACTACTTGATGTTATGTAATTTTGAGATGCGAGCTTGCGAGCATCCAGACCACCAAACTATACACATCATTCTAACCTACACGTCCAACTAACCTGAATTTTTACTAAAGGATTGACTACTTGATGTTGTGTATTTTTTAGATGCTAGCTTGCGAGCATCCAGACCACTAAACTATACACAGCATTCTGATCTATTTTACCACAGTGGACGTGGACTTGAAGATTGGGGAACAGTTCTTAGAACAATAGAATATATATCAAGCGGTAGTGAATTAACGGAAACGAATAAAGGGGTGGTAGTGAATTAACGGAAAAGAACCAAAATATGATCATCTATGCATTTTCAAATTTTTAAAATAAGTACTAGTTATTCCGTACCGATTACACATTGAAGAATGCATCCTTTTATTGTCCCAACTCGACTCTTATTACAATGCATTTACTTAAAATGTACTACCGGTACTTGAATTTTTGCCAGAAGGTGAAACTTGGTAGGGAGGCTCTCTGGGACATTAAGAATTTATTAAAATAAAGGGTTCTTTCCTGATAATATAATTGAGCTAAATGAGAAGCTTTCATCTGTTGGAATTTCACAATTTTGACTACAGATTTGGCTTCAGCGCACTTGAAAATTCCTTAGTAGCAATAGTTTAGCTTGGGCAATAACTGCTAATACGTAGTACAGTAAGGGTGATAAGGGTTCCCCCAGGCAGGTGGGCGCTGTGACGTCATAGGGCAAATGAATTTCAAGAGCCGTTTTACTGGTCAGATACCCATCATATGACACCTTTTCAGAAAGCTCTCGCTCGGGTTTTTCTATTGACCAAATAAAAAATAACCATGACAATTCCCCATTCTCTTCTATTCACCCTAGGAAGTTGCTATTTGATATAGTTTGACTCTCTGAGACATTACAAGAGATTTAAACTATGAGATCTTTCTTGATCAGATGAGTGATCTAAATTATCTCCTGTTCACCCAAGGAAGTCACAATTCGATAGGGTGATCTAGTGATAAGATACACCGCAAAATCTGAGTCATTCTTCTATGCGGGTTTCACGGGTTAAACGTGTGAGCTAAAACACATTCTGTTTTCAATAATTTCATTCGAAGTATGTAAATAGCGTTAGCCGGGGTTGCCCCATGAGTTTTTTAAAAATGGTTTAAGCCGCACCTCAACCAGAAGGGTCATTAGTGGCATTGAACAAGGTCTCCTAAGGGACACTGCAAAGGGCACGGATCAAAGGGGGGGCATGCTGCCCTCCGTCACCAAACGGAGGACTCTACTGACATATCGGAGGAGGAAAAGCCGTTTAGCCCTTTTGGGAGGCGCGAAGGGCTATATAATACAGAAATAATTAACATAAATAATTATTTGTCACAATTTGCAGCGTTTTGCCTATAGGATTTCGACGGTAAATGACGTTCAACGGCGTGGTTGACACTTCATCTCCTCCCCTCCCTTCCACCTTTTGTCGATTTTCTCACATTTTGTTTTCCATATTTACCTACACAGGACTTCATGATTATTGATAAACATAACTGTCTGTCCTTTAAATGCGACTGGAATCGGATAATTTGAAAGAATATTCGAAGTCCGCAATATGCAAAACACCCTAAGTGCCACTTTTAGTGAAATACATTTTTTCAACGATTTCGGACCCTATTTGCCATAACCCAAATGCTCAAGAAGTTTCAGAGCGTTAGTAGAGCTCCGAGCGGTTCGTTTATCAATTTCAAATCAAACAAACCTAAGTGCCCATTCTGTTGCACAACGTTACCTGCGTTGCTATGCTTCCTCCATGATCCCCCGATTGTTGTATTTTACTCGTGAACGAACTAATAAAAAAGAAGGGAAAAATAAGATGCCCTTCATTCGGTTTAAGTCAACTTTTCCCACATCCCAAATGTATTATAGCAGACAACTGACGTGTATCAACCTTGGGATTCATAACGAAGATAGCGATGAAGCCTTCTGCTTTTAGGACGAGACAAAGGGAATCCGGGGCTGTAACGAAATCGGCACCTGTATTTATGACTATACTTACAGCAAATCTTCTTAGATTGCCCAAACAAAAACAACAAGAAACAGGAAATTTCGGCCATGCTTGTAACTTTTACTGGGTACCTAGTCATTTTTACCCAGCAGTCCCCAAAAAGCTTCAATTCAAATTGCAGCAATCAAGTTTCAAGTTGTACCTAGTTATTTTCCAACTTAGCGTCTCCTTAATACAACCAACTCAATAACAACATAAGTCACGTTAAAACCCTTCCTGACCAACATTGCTGCAGTTATTAATGCGTTCTGAATACCAATTTTTGAACATGTATCTTAACGAATAAAAACTGCTATGCTCAACCCACCAAAAACGTTTTGGTATCGTTGAATTTGTTATCAAAAGTTCTTTACGCGTGAGCCCACCCCATCCTCATTCGACGTAAGTTCGACGCATGTCAGGTTTTTCCTTAATTACAAAGTTGTATAAGTTCTTACCGGGAAAGCCGAGTTCTCGATGAAGGAGTAAGTCTGGAGGATTGTAATATAGTCTTTGTGTTAACCAGGGACCCTATCAATGTCCATGTACAATTTCGGGTCAATGGGTCCGGTAGTTTTTACGTGATTAAGGGTGGAATTCGTAGACAAAGCCTGAGTGTGTGTGTTCACTCGCACTCACCTAAATGGAGGGTCACCCTCAACACCGAATTCATAGTTGAGTGGGGTGGTTCACTCAACAGTTAGGGGCACACTCAGATTACAGGAGCTCAACAGTGCACTCAGGGTACACTCAACGCTTTTTCAACATAAGTTGGCAGCCCTGGCAGTACGATGTAGGGGAATTTTCCCTGGTTTGAGGAAAAAAGGACGGGAAAATTCCCTCTCACATTCCGCACTGATCAACAGCTGTTCTCAAAGTTTACACTTTTCTTTGTTTTTTTGCTTTTTAAGCTATTATTCTTGTTCCTTGGCGAGACAGGTCATAGGCCTTACATACAAAAACCAAAGTTATTGGTCCTCCCGACAGGATCGGGGCAGCCATAAGTTGAAGTGAATCCTTGTTGCTTGTTCGTTGAAGTGCTGATAATTTGTGTTTATCATCTATTGATTTGTAGTATTGAATTGTATAATTATGTATGTGAGTTGTGACGAAAAAGAAGTGAGAAAATGAGAAAACAATGATTCGCCAGTTAGTTTTGAAGAACAGATATATGTAGTTGAAAGTCAGAAGAGTTATGGGATAATGAGACTGTTGGACAAAAAGAAGACGTGAGGTTTTGGAAGAGCTGCATGCAATGACATTTTCTTGGAATTCTCATTGATTGTACATCCTGATGAATGGAAGGTAGGTATCTACCGACAACTCATTCCACAAACCAATATGAATCTGAAAACCATGCACTACAAACTTGGTATGTAGAGATCGCATAAAATCAAAGAGCGACCAGCACTTTCAGCTGTGGTACCTAGTTATAAATCCTTTCCATTTCTTTTAGGCTCCTAAGGGTTCGTAGTTGTTCATGACTGTATCTTTCCCGAATCGGAATAGTTTGCAAAATATTTCGTTGTTGATCGTGTAACATTCGAATGGGATCTGTCACATCAAACATGTACCTAACTACAGTTTTAGGAACAGCCTAACTACTCTTATGTGTGCGTACTCTTATGAAGTTTTTGAATAAACTCCGAACTTAAATAAACGATGTATGTTCTACTATATTACCTATTCCTACACCTACGTGAAAATAATAACGTACAGCTGACGCACTTAAGTGACCTCCTGCCGTCTCTCAGGATTTTACACCATTGAGCTGAGGGTGAAACTCACCTCAACGCCATTTTTTGTTTATGAATCTCGTTGAGTGTGCACTTAGGTTGCACACTCGGTGTACCCTCAGGGTCGCCCTCAAATCACGTCCATGAATCGCACAGAGTGCATGAATTCCCTTATCGATACACTTAGGGGCCCACTCAGACTCGATTCCTGTCTATGAATTCCACCCTAAGTAGCACAAACACAGACACTATTGGATTTTTAAATAATAGTATAGATTATATCAAAAATCAGATTAATTGATTAAACTCGATTGGTTTTTGTTCGCAGTTTTTATGGATAGCGGTGGCGCTGCTGGCGTTAGCAGCAGCAGATGAGGAGAAAAAGGCGGAACCCGAGCAGAAAGTTGAAGCCGACAAGAAGCAGGAGAAACGTGGAATTCACAGCTTCGGCAGCGGATTTGGAGGTAATTTTTAACCCAAGTTGATCAAAAATTAAAAATCAAATTAATGAATTGATGAACCCTGTTAAAATCAGTGCTCTTATTAAAGAAAACTCCAGTCGATACGCATTGCAATCCACTACATACATTTCTTTGCTTCATCGTAATGAAATCATGTTATGGTGATTTAAAATTTCAACGCTTAAAACTGAAAATCCAACTAGAATTTTTAATATAATTATAAATTAGGGAATATCTCGTCGTGAATCCTAAGTTTATAATTTTATTTGATCAATCCTAAATACCCCTCCCATTGACGTAAATAAAATCATGATTCCAAACTTTTGTCCCCAATAATGGATTTCACAGGTCATTAACGTGTGAAACAACAAAACTTTTTGCATTTTTACAATATCATTATATTATATTTTACAGGTGTAATTTTTTAGAACCATGTTTAACCATTCTATATAGCTCTTGAATAGTGAGATCTAAAGTTTGTTATTAAAAGATGTTTATTTTATGCAAAAAATAGCTCAAAATCAGATAGTGTCAGACTTTATCAAATGCATGAAATTGTCATTTACTGATTTGGCTATTGTACTTGCATTTAGGCATGTGATGTTTAAATTATTTCATTGCTGAAATTCAGTCTCCACATTCATCTGTAGTCCTATAGTTGGTTTCTTCATATATGCATAAATTGTATGATGAATAATTTGATTTATTCATATTAAAGGTGGGTACATTTTATATTCAAAATTTATCATTAAAACTTGATTGATAAATTATGTAATGAAATTTACAAATTTGTGTAGGAGACTTGTATGGAGGACTAAGCAGCTATGCTGGTGGGTACGGCGGCTATGGCGGACATGAGCTGCTGGGTGGACACAGCGGACTCAGTTACGGGCACGGACTCGAATTGTCCGGTGGCGATTACGGACACGATCACCACAGTTACATCAAGGGGATCACCATCACCAAGGAAGTGGCTGTCCCTTACCCAGTGCATATCGAGAAGAAAGTACCTTACCCAGTCAAGGTCCCCGTCGACAGGCCTTACCCAGTCCACATCCCCAAGCCGTACCCAGTGACTGTCGAAAAACATGTGCCTTATCCAGTGAAGGTGCCCGTCCCCGCGCCTTACCCCGTCACCGTGGAGAAACACGTCCCTTACCCAGTTAAGGTCCCGGTCGATCGGCCGTACCCAGTCCACGTCCCCAAGCCTTACCCAGTCATCGTCGAGAAGAAAGTACCAGTCACCGTCGAAAAACACGTCCCTTACCCAGTCAAGGTCCCAGTCGACAGGCCTTACCCAGTCCACGTCACCGTCGAGAAGCCCGTTCCATACCCCGTCGAAAAACCTGTCCCTTACCCAGTCAAAGTCCCCGTCGACAGGCCTTACCCAGTCCCTGTCCCCAAACCTTATCCCGTCGAGGTTGAAAAACACGTGCCCTACCCCGTCGAAAAACACGTACCTTACCCAGTCAAGGTACCAGTAAAAGTGCCCGTCAAAGTACCTTACCCAGTCGAAGTCAAAGTACCTTACCCAGTTCACGTGCCTGTTCACCACCACCACCACGAGCCTGAGCACCACTACGAACACCACGACTACTCCTACCACCACTAAAACGGACTGATTGTGAGTGTTCTGATCTCACCACTACAAAGAAAAACATTTCCCATGGAACTTGTAAAAAACTACGTCATTGTGATCTTTTTATATCCTTAGTTGTATAATTTAATAATATATATTTTTTGTACAGAAAACACAAACCTATTGTATTTTTTCAACCATTTTCCCTTGAAAGTCAACTGAAAATTTGTTCAAAAGAATTTGTCCTCTTGTAAGTCAGGCCCAAAGTTCAAAAATCTGATTTTCTAAGAAAATGGAAAACGTTTTTGTTCTGTTTTGTTGAGTGGTCAAGAACATTAGTAATTGAAAAAGCCCAAACTTCAGGAACCGTTTCAGAATTCCTCAAAACGGATTTCAATGAAGAAAGTTTATCAAAATTTTGATTTCAAAATTTTTGGAGTTGCGATTTTCCACTGTTCAGGAGCAGTTCAGAAACAGGTGGACGAGGTTCCTCAATCAGCCACTAGAGTGGGTAGGAATTGACACCTCTCCTGTTCTCATGCCAGGAAAGTGACCTGTTACAGGTTGGTCAGGTCTCTACAAACACCGACCGGCTTCTTGAAATATCCACTCTTCAGGAGCAATTCAGAAACAGGTGGACGTGGTTCCTCAATTAGCCACTAGAGTGGGTTAGTGGGTAGGAATTGACACCTCTCCTGTTCTCATGCCAGGAAAGTGACCTGTTACAGGTTGGTCAGGTCTCTACAAACACTGACTGGCTTCTTGAAATGTCCACTCTTCAGGAGCAGTTCAGAAACAGGTGGACAAGTTTCCTCAATAAGCCACTAGAGTGGGTAGGAATTGACACCTCTCCTGTTCTCATGCCAGGAAAGTGACCTGTTACAGGTTGGTCAGGTCTCATACACAAGGGTGAGAGGGTAATGCACACACACAGCCAACAAATCCTACCCACAAACACCGACTGGATTCTTGAACTATCCACTATTCTGGAGTAGTCATCTGTCAAGAGCTGTTTTTGTGTTATCTTGTCTTATGGCTGTGATCGAGCGTGAGTATTTACGAATTAACAGGTGTATGATGCAAGTATATTTACGAATAACAGGTGGACGAGGTTCCACGAAAAATCGCTAAAAGAACTGGGGACTTTCTTTGGAGATGGATGTCAAAAATTATATCTTATGCATTGAAAATGTTGAGTAAAATATTTATAAATCGGTATGTTCTACATTCTGCATAAGGGTTGCGTGTTCTATACAATCATTCGAAAATAGGTGAAATTGGAACTTCAGAAAACATAAAGAAGAACATAAGCCGAATTATAATCAACATTTCGAAAAGTAACCTAAAAGAAAACGCTTGCATACGAGTCTGCAACACATTGGGACATTTCATATCTTTAGTTGCAGACTCGTATGTGTTGCAGACTCGTATGCAAGCTCTAAGAGCCACTCAGCTGATCCGGACCCTGGGCATCGTCAAGTAAATGTCCTAAAGAGGCTACGAAATTACAGCTTCCTAGAGTGTAAAGTATAGAAATTATCTATTAAAATGATTTAATCACCACTTCACAAATCAAACCGTTCTCGCAATATTCGGATCACCTGCTATGAATCAAATCATCGAAACACCAGCTCAATGAAATCATCAGATATTAACAAGCAGTTGCAATCATGTTCACAGTATCAATAATTGAAAATGATCACCTGTGTGTAAACAATTATTCATATAATCATGCTCATAACTCAGCTTGTTGGCCACGCACTTCGCAGTAGTTAATATAGTATGGTTGGATAAATCGAGAGCTTTCGAACGAATGGTCAACGAATTTTGTGGGATGAAAAATGACGAAGTACCATTTCCCTAGCAACGACTCGGTTGTAGGCGGAAATCATCAGAAATCATTGAGTAACGTAACGTAACGTAACATAACGAAAATTTGGTTGTGTGCCATAGCAAAGACATGAAATGTCAAAACAAAGAATCTATGTCACACTCAAGTTGAAACACGCATTTTTTAAAGGATCCCACTTAGTCGAATGTGCGGTAGTTACTTCCGAAGCAATTAAAGAAAGGGTGATTTAATTACGCAGGTAGTTGGTAGGTGATGTAGTAATCTAATTGGTGATCACGTCACATCGGTCAATGAAATTCAGGCAACGAGGTAGCGGGCAGCGGACCGTGAAGGTCTCATCATCATCATCGCACTTTCTCATCGTCCCATTTCCGTAGCTACTAAGATGAAATTCCACTCATCCCCTACTGCTGTTCTTGATCTTTATTAAGAATTTATTAAGTATTATATTTATTAATATTTATTCCTAGCCATATTATTCTATTTGAGGAGGTGGCGTGTAAATGGTATTAATCCGATTTTTGTGGGTAGAAAACATAGATCTGAATCATATAGGGTTTTGAATCTTTCCTCCACGTTACGAAGTCGGAACACAACAAAAGGAAATTTCACATCCTTCTTTGGGGATCTTGCGACTGCGCCAAAACATATTACCTACTACAACTGCAATCTATAGTAACTTCGCCGTTATATTTTACTGCCTTCTTTAAAAAAATCAGCATTGTTTTATATATGTGTTCATTCTTCATTGCCTATTATGTATGGAAAAAATATAATAAGAAAATTTGAAAAATCGGGCTTGTGCTTATAGTTAATCTGCTACGTGTGGATATACTAGGTATAGTTATGTAAAATGTTGTGAAGACATTACACATATTTATCAATTAAAATATAAACTATTTTTAGGTACATAAAAAAGCTAGGAGGTCAAGCTTGGATGGTTTAAAAGTGACCGATTTCGTGGTTCTGTCAAAAATGTGAGAACAAATATGGTTATTTGCCAAACTTTAGTGGTAGTGCCGTTGCCCAATGGATTCCATCCCATTGTGGGATCAAAATAAACGAGGGAGCAGATGTGTTAGCAAAAATTGGCCATTTCATATTGCACAGCAAAAGGCACTCGTACAAGGCGCTGTGGAACCCCGAGTCCAGGGGAAGAATCGGCTGGATGCTACAGGCTGTGCTTATTGATCCTCAACCTGAGTGATCCAAACTTCATCCCTAGAGCACAGGCAGTATCAAGTTTTAGAGCGGCTGCCTCGCATGAAGGTTGGGGTCAAGGGAAATACACCCCCACACATCCTCAAATGCCGTTACTATGACGCCATTCATGATATGCTGGACACACTCTCCTGTTCACTGATGGCACAAAGACACCTGATGGTGTTGACCTTGCTCTATGGAGCCCCAACTTCCAAGTCACTAGACGCTTACCACCTGTTGCGTCTGTGTTCACAGCAGAACTGTGGGCACTGACCCTGGCTGTTCCACACTGCCAGTTGATGGAGTTGGGAATTATGTGATCTGTAACGGTTCACGAAGTACCATCGAGGCGATTAGGGATAAATATTCTGATGATCCTCTAATACAAAGCCAACGTGTAACTCTACACCAAGCCTCAACTTCGGGCTCAGCCATAACTTTCATATGGGAGCCAAGCCATGTGGGTATTCATGGCAACGAGTGTGCTGATGCCCCTGAGATGAGAGTCATTGGTGATAACTCCATCGATAGGCTGCCTATACGCATTGAGGATAAATTCTCCTACATGCAACATAAAGCCAATTTATTACATCTGTCATGAGGAATGGCAGGGTGAGGTGACTGGTCTGCGTGGTGTCCTTCAGGGCTTGTGCCCGGTGGGCCTATTCGTAACCCAACTTCCAAGGAGGGACCGAATAGTGGTCAACCGGGTTGCCACCGGTCATACCCGTCTTACTCACAGACACCTGCTTACAGCAGGAGCTCGAGATGTTGTGTGCGGAAGGTGTGGGGGTTGATCTACCCATCCCCCACTTCCTGGACGACTGCCCATACCTTATGGACCTCGGAGTCCACCATCAGCCTTCTCAGTGGGTTGACGTTTTATCTGGACCAGACAAGGTCCAGTCCCTGTTGTCGTACCTGAGAGCCGCTGAGCTCTACTACGAACTGTGATATGTGATCTGTGATATATTTTTGTACAGTCTAATCATAGTTTTATTTCTCTTTGGCGATTATATATAGTGACATATATCCACTCCATGGGCTAAACAGTGGTCATCATTGTAACCCTTATTTTGTCCTCTTCCGATTTGCCAGTGGAGTCCGTGATGGCACTCCGTTTGGTGATGGAGGGTGGAGGGGGGCATGGCCCCCCTTGGAATCGTGCCACTTCCAGTGTCCCTTTGGACACCTTGTTCAATGCCGATAATGAATCTTATGGTTGAGATGCGGCTTAAACCAAAAAAAAAAAAAAAAAAAAAAAAAAAAGTCACAGCTACCTTAACTTCTAGCTCAACAGGGATGGAGTAAGCGATAATCCACATCGCTGTCTCTGTAGCAGACCCACATCTATGACAACAACCCACCTACTTGACTGTCCTCAATTGACTTGAGATCGTAAGACGAAATTTTTCAAATTTCGATACCAACTGGTCGAAAACCTAAATCATATTGGAAAGCAAGGAGTTTATGGCAGAATAGCCAAGACATCCGGCGTAGGGAGGGGGGGGGGGGGGGGCTTTCCTTAGTGATGAAGCAATAAGAAGTTTGTTAGCAGTTCCAAAACGCGCTAAAAGTTGTTCTGACGAAAAGTGAGCTATTTATTGAAAGTGGATATGTGTTGTTGTCTGTTTGGATGTACTCAAAAGCAAAGCTAAATATCAGGACCACCCCTCCAATCCCTCTTTTCAGAAGCATTTTTAGCGAATTTTGGTAAAAAATGAAGCTATTGCATTGACTCCAAAAATTTTAAAATAACAATTTTCGAAAAATTTCTTCATTGAAATTCGATTTGAGACATTCTGAAACGAATCCCAGAGTTTAACGCTTTTCCATATATATTCCAGACAATAACTCTCCTTAGGATTGAGATAAAAATTCCGTTCTTGCGCCAAAAAATCAAGCTGTACAAACGAAAGGATGAGTTCGTTGGCCAACACTTTTGAGCATATTCAATTGGTCAAATTTCGAAAAATGTGCTCAAGAAATCACTGAAATGGACTAAAAACGGTTAAAAATTGTTAAATTCATATTTTTAGTACAATTACAGTCAAAAGAAATTCAACAACAATGAACCAGAATATTAAAACCAGAAAAATTTATTATGGGCTTACTTAGTTACTTCCATTCTCAAATTCACAGCGCGAGAAGTACATTACATGAAAATGATATTATTCTATTGCTTCATAGACTTCCTGGAGAAGGGACCAGCGTCTTCAAACTGTTCTTTGTTCGCCAACGATTTCCCGTCATCCCTGGCGATCCCGCGTCCGTCTCATTCGTATCATCGGATGTTGGTCAACCCGTCACGGCACTTGCCCACGGAGCGGTTACGAACGATAATCAAAATGGAATAATAATGAGATCATCTCGTTCTTTGAAATGAGACGCCGACGGATCAGGAGCCTGTCATATTGTATATCTCATAACATCCTTTCGTTTACGGCCTACATCTGTAATTCACATAAATACACTGGTGCGCAGCCGTTGGTACACATTTTTACTTACTAGGTTACTCTGTTGCTCTGAATGGCATGCAAATAAACTACCAGGAAGCCGACAGCCTAACAAAGCGCTCACAGACTTTCAACTATAACCATTTTAGATTAAGTGTGACCCTGCGGAAATAATTATCTTCAGAAATTACCCTGAACGTTGGTCCAACCGAAAACTTGAGGAAAATTAAATTTTGCGTCGAATGGAACCACTGCCGGCTTTTTAGATGTGTAATTTATCGTAGCATTGGGAGTTAAACATCTGTGAAACGTGTTTTCGCCTGAACGAATTTAAAAAACAATTTATATACTCCCAGCTATTCTTATACGAAAGTTTACGCGGATTAAGAATACACCACATATTAAGGGCATCGGAATGCATCTGAACCACTTTTTCAGGAAAAACCACTTTTTTCAATGATAATTTACGTACAAAATTGTACCAAAACTCTGAGGGTCTGTAAGGAGGCTATGAAATTGGTCTTGCGGTTTAGTTTAAATCATGGTGAATGCATTCCAACCAGACTTAGGCTCCACCAGACCGTTTACCACAATTTTATGTAAACGATTCAATTAAACTATCAAAATGAATGATCTTCAACACTTTAATTTTACCGTTTAGGGTTGATTGAAAATGATGCCGAGAATTTAGAAACCTAACTCGGGCTCATATATGTGATAGTTGGTTCACCCGTGCGTTGCTCAGGTTGATTTGAATATACGCAAGCCCCCCCCCCCCCCCCCCCCCATCACCCATCACATTTTGGGACACCTCTATGCATCTGATTTAAAAAAGTACTTACTTAAAAGCTAACTCACTCCCTCTCCACAAACCCCCCAATTCCCCCCCCCCCCCCATATTTCAGATTGAAAATATTCTTGATAGGTAACCCAAAAGAATGTTTTGACTAATCCAATTTCATTCATCCGAATATCAGATCACCAGTTCGATCGGTGATGACCAAATTATTCCATTTAACCACCCCCTCCCCCCTCCCTATTTTTCCTTACCACAAGCCCTACAGTTGAGGCTAGAAAAAATATTAATAGCTTGTGATTGAGGTGACGTAATCTAAACATTTTGGCCCAATCAGCTCCCCAGTTTGTTCAGTGATGTCAAAGATACGCCTTTCCAAACTCCCTCCCCCAAAACACCCCTATGGATC
Organism: Adelphocoris suturalis; assembly: GCA_030762985.1. NCBI lineage: Eukaryota > Metazoa > Arthropoda > Insecta > Hemiptera > Miridae > Adelphocoris > Adelphocoris suturalis. The sequence continues at coordinate 34,844,241 of CM061044.1, read as the reverse complement.
GGAATTGAAAATTTCTAAGTAGTCTGTGGTTTTTTAGTGTTATCCAAACATATTTTATCAATCAGGTTCTCAATTTATTCAGTGATATTCAAGATACCCCCATTCCACCCCTACCCCTCCCTCAAAATACCGGTTGTGGTTCAGATTTGAAAATTTCAAGTAGTTTATGATTCAAGTTAGAGTATTCCAAACGTGTATAATCAATCAGGTCCTCAGTTTTTTCAGTTATGTCCAAGATAACTCATTTCCCTCTACCTCCCTCCTCTTAGAAAACACCTTCTTTGGGTCAGATTGGAAAAATTTTAAGTAGTCTGCGATCCAAGTAAGAGTATTTCAAACATTTCTTACAAATCAGCTCCAGTTTATCAGTGATGTCCGTCCAAGATAACCCCATTTCACCACCCCTCCCCCCCCCCCTCATTCTAAAAACACTAATCGTAGGGTTTGATAATTTCAAGTACCTAGTCTGCGATTCAAGTTGGAGTAACCTGAACTTATTTCAACAATCACGTCTCCAGTTTATTTACTGATGTCCATGATACCCCATTTCACCCCCTCCTCGCCCAAAACACACTCTATGGGACAGATTTGGAAATTTTCCAAAAATGGCCTGTGATGTAAGTTAGAATAATCCAAACGTATTCGCCAATCAGATCCCCAGTTCGTTCAATGGTGTCCAAGATAGCCCATTTCACCCCCTCCCCGAAACACCCCCTCTGGCTCAAATTTAAAAAACTTCAAATAGCCAATAATTTAAGTTGGACTGATACAGGCATTCCCTCTACTCATATCAGTTGTCCAATGACCAATTTTCGTGATTCTTTTGCTTGATCCATTCTCATCTATAATAATGCAAAAAACCATGGAAATTCTTTTTAACGCTGCCCAAGCTACAATTCACGATCGATTTTTGTGATTTTTCTTTTCTTTCAAATAGGATTCCAGTCCAGTTATGCAAAAAACCTTGAGAGTTTCAAATTTATTATCGGTGGGGTAAATCGACGGGGTAATTCCTAAAAATCATGATCTGTTGGTTTAGTTTAGTGAATAATCTTGGATTGCATTATTTTCCTATTTTACCAGTTTGCTCGAATTATTTGGTCTCTCCGTGGATCTATTATCAGTAAATTAAGATTTCATAATGATTTATGAGCATGGAAACTCTTTTTCCCTGAACCTGTCAATTGTTCGATTTCACTATGTAAAAGCAGTTCATACCTCATTATCGTTGTGAGAGAGGAGGGGGTTACTTATTGCATACACTTATTCGTGTTAAGTTTTAATGGGGAAGGTAAATCTAGTAAAGCATTATCTATTCGCTTTTATCAGCAAAATCATAAGTACACAACACGTACATAGGGATGTCCCTGTAATGCATGCATTACTCAAGTACCAAATGCTTTGAGAGTAATCTTCCATCTAATGGTAGATTTCATATTATATGATTCAGGATTAGTTTTCGTTGAGCTGAAATTATCTCCCGGATCAGGTAGGTTCACATTAATTATGAAGATAAGGCAGGCAGAGTAGTCATATAGGGAGTTAGGTTGGTAATATTTACCTACCCCTATATGACTGTTCCATTCTGGAGCCGGTAAATTGGCTGTGGTGCAAGGCGTGTCCGAGTGACCCGCAACTGGGCCGGTGTTACGTCACCGGGACTCCTCCGTCCTTTACCTCCCACTAAACCTACAATACCTACTTACCTACTGTCAAGGTGCTCATTTGATGGTTTAAAGACAGCCTTACCCTCACAACACTAATAGTGAGTAAGCAACTTGCGATATCGGAAAAATTCCATCACTACAAAACTTTCTCTTTGAAATCCCATCGGCCTTTGTCCACTTCCATTCACTAACGAAAATTAAACACAATGGATGTGTATACCTATGATGATCTTTGTACGAGGAAATTGATATTCTAAAATGAAGAATTTTTTTCGGAGTCATGGTCAACGTCATTTTCGTCGCACCATAAATTATAAAAGGTTGCCAACATCTACATTAATAGGTACATATAGGGTACACATATAAATTTCCGAAAAGATTCTTGCAGGAAGATATGAAATTGAAAATAGATAAGCATATTTGAAATTTTGGGTAGCAATTTAAAGAAAAGAAGTTTTTCTCTAATTGGGAACAACTAAAGATTACGGATATGGCTTGTCCAAGATAATCAACCTGTGTTACGTTGTCAAAAAAGTCAAATATTGTCAAGAAATAAGGTACCTAGAAGATAGGTTTACAACAGTTATCTACGAAATATTTGACCGAAAATCAATCAAAATAATCCCTCGCCTACGATTCGATCATCACAGACCTTTATCTCATCTCCATAAAATCGGAATCCTGACCAATCCTGAATGCACGCATTGCTGTAGAATAGAGGAAGGAGACGCCAACCATATGCTAATCAAGTGCCTTAAGTTCCAAATCCAAAGGTCTGAATTGTTTAAAAAGTTAATTGAAGAAAAAATTGAATTTACCTACATCTTGATTTAATGTTTATTGACTAAAAATAAGTTTTATAAACCAATCGTGCAATTTATCAAGAACTCTGGTATTGAACTTTAAATATTACATAAAACCATAAATATTAAGGCTAAATGTAATGGAAATTGTGAGGCCAATGAAGAGGGGGAAAAAACCTTTAAAAATAACCACCTTTTTTCAACAAATATTGCATTTAGAATACGAAAAATGAGTACTTCTGAACCTTGAGTTTTTGATTTTGTTTAAGCCTGGTGAGTTGTAATAAGGAAACAAAATTGGTGCCGGTATTATTAGAGACCATTGCGTATAACTTACTAGAAAACATTGCTATTCCAATAATGAAAATTAATTCGAACCGGATTGGTGATTTCTTTAATTTGGCTAGTTTAATTGTTGGTTAAGGTTGCATACTGTGATACATTCGCTTAGGTGTAGGCACTCCTGGTATAAGGAAGGTTTGAGCTGTTGAGCAACGCTGTTGCTGCCACGCTAGTATTCAAATGAAATAGGCACGAGAGTTTCCTGGAGGACGATCCTCATGAGTGAACACAATTACCGGAGTCGAGGAAGCAACTAAACCAAACACTGTCCTGAGTGAAAGTCTCCCCCCTCATCAGCTGATGTGAGTAGAGCTGAGCCACGTTAAATTCGAAACATCTGACGCCGCAATACACCTAAATTAGCTGGGCAAGAGGTAAAACTCCAAATTACTTAAAAATAGAAACTCCTCTAGGAAATACAAGTTTAGAGG
>CM061044.1:34760584-34840973 GCA_030762985.1 Adelphocoris suturalis | reverse complement strand
CGCAATTGCTGTGAGCTCGAGCACTTCCCATTCTAATCGTTTCTGGTCTATATTTTCTGGATCTTTCGTGATCCATGAACGTATCACAGACGAGTCTCCATCAACGAACATGTTTAATGACCACGCCCGTACCTTGCTGTCTTTAATTGTGTTTTTGACTTAAACACCCAGTAACTTTTTATTGATCCCTTTTAGGAAATGGAGAGAATAATGAAAAAAGCGTCCATGACCCACAAACAAAGGTGGAGGAGTTCAACAAGCATCTTGACAGTCTCACTGAGCACTTCGACATCCCCAAAGTCAGTTGGACTAAGTGATTTGGGCAAAGATCTTCATATCAGATCTTTGATGTCCCTTCCTATCGTTTCCATTACTGCTGTGGAATTGGTAATTATCTGAATAATCCATGTATTTGTACCTAGTTATGAGGAGTTGAGCAATGGTATAATCAATAAATACCACATTCGTGGATACGTTTTTTTAATTCATCCAATCATTTATATATGTACAGTTTTGTTTAATAGAGAATAATACCTGGTATTAAATAGGGTAAAAAAGTAGTAAACACGAATTGTTAATAAATTGTACTGCACATATTCCTTTAAAAATAAATTTATTTAAAAAAACACAGACAGTAAAACATCTAGTGCGAATCTACTTTCCTGAAATATATTACATTTACATGAATACTATTGTTGTTGTCTAAAACTTTGACAATAATAACAGGCTGTTCAGGCTATCTGAGCCTCCTCAGTAACAAACAAAGGAAGTATTCGATGATAATCTAAACAAATAAACCGTGAAGAGTAAATGAGTATAATATTAAGGGACATTCCTGAATTAACTTACATTTTCTCTTAAAAAAAAAAAAAGTTAGCAGATTTTTTTTTAAAAGGGAAGTACCAAAAATGTTGAAAGTGACGTTTTCTCAAAAAATCCTATTTCACATTGTTATGTTGGTATGAATGTGCGTATACATATACATAGATTCCCAATAAGTTCATCATCTGTTGTGGGGTAATCTGCTGTGTGCTTTTCACCTCAAGCCTCAGCTTCGCCTGGGAAGCCTGAAGGAAAAATAAATAAACCTACTTTCTTGGGCTTAAACTCCTCCCGCTGCTCCCTGAATTCGAAATTCGGGTGATTTGATCCACAACGAGAGATTTGAAACAAAACTCCCCCAAAAGACGAAGGAAGGGCACCGTACAGTGGTTCAAAAACCTAATAATCTAGATAGACAAAATTAAATTTTCTCGTCGTAAAAGAATGAACCCTGGTTCTAGGGGTCTTCGAGAGTGCTGAACTCTATTCTGAAACTCGTTTTCCAGGATCGATATAAACGTTTGAATTGTGGAAGAATCGCTCAATTCCCAACTTTCGATTAAAATAAAAAACAAAACGGTAATCATGAAGGATATTTAACGCTGAACTAATGCATGCCACATGATGGACGACAAATGAAGCCTTCATACGTAACAATTTGGAAAAAACGTTTTTGGCCATTTTTCAAAATGTAGGACAGTTTCTTTTAAATTCTGGGATAACTAAATCAGGCGGGAATCAGAACAAACATTAGTATTTACTAGATGCAGATATTCGTTAAATGAGACCTAGCACAGCTCAGTACCTACTTTGTGTCGTAGGAATTGGAAAACACAAACAGGAGCAAGAAATTTTATTTTCCTTCTCATTACCTTTGGGAAGGAGCTGAGATTATGTTGTTTCTCTCCTCACCTCCGGGGATGTTGTCAACATCACTTGAGATTACAGGGGGAAAAATGAAAAAAAATATATAGACCCCCCCCCCCCCCCCCCCCATACACTATACAGGGGTGTCCCATCTAAACGGGCCCATCGGGAAATTGCAGCCTTACGGTGCGAGCTATCTAAATATTGAACTGGACCTTTTTTATAGTATTTCAACTCAGCTTCACGATGCGGAAGTCCGATTTTTATTTTTCTATGTTTTAGGGTCTCAAATCATTTATTGAAACTGACGGTTTGACGGTTTCCGCTTGACTCCCCTTTTTTATTGCTTTTTTCGATTTTAGGTTGAATTTGGAACAGAAAATGCCTCCTTGAGATTTTTAACATGTATCATGTTTTAGCCCTGGGGTCCTAGCGAATTTTGCGAGTCAATTTTTTTCCGCGCACGAAATTAATTACAGTGATTTCCGCCTACAACCGAGTCGTTGCTAGGGAAATGGTACTTCGTCGTTTTTCATCCACAAAATTCGTTGACCATTCGTTCGAAAGCTCTCGATTTATCCAACCATATTATGTTAACTACTGCGAAGTGCGTGTCCAACAAGCTGAGTTATGAGCATGGTTATATAGAATAATTGTTTACACACAGGTGATCATTCTCAATAATTGATATTGTGAACATGATTGCAACCGCTTGTTAATTTCTGATGTATTTCATAGAATTTCGAATCAATATCGAGGAGAAAACATGATACATGGTTGAAATTTTTGGTTCTAGAACAGAAATAAGTTTTGTCAAACGCTTTCGCCCCTTCGGGCCTCTTCAAGATTATACAGAATAATACACGAGGTGTAAACTTATGGAGTCCAGCGCAGGGACTTCAAGAAGATAAGTGGGTAAGGTAGGTAAGGTGGGTATTTGGTTGGTAAGTACGTACCGTCAACTCATACAACTTTGTGCACCCCGTTCAACATTGTGCCAATCTCGTTTTTCTTTTTGGGGCTTCGTTTCTGAGTTATTCCACTTTTTGCGGAAGTCCGATTTTTTATTTTTCCATGTCTCAAATCATTGATTGAAGCTTACGGTTTCCTCTTGACCCCCCCTTTTTTCTTGCTTTTTCCAATTCTAGGTTGAATTTGGAACAGAAAAGGCCTCCATGAAATTTTCTTTTTGGGGCTTCGTTTCTGAGTTATTCCACTTTTTGCGAAATACAGAAAATCGCCAATTTCTTTTAGACATTACCAACACTTTCTCACTATTTTTATCTTCAATTTTTGAGATGTTCACCACACTTTTGAAATCAGCATTAAACTATCTATCATCAGACCCCAGCGTCCATAATCAACGATCACCATCAGGGGGATGACATTACACTTGAACCGCTTACGATTAAAAAAAAAGTTTTCCTAATCGTCGTTCAGTACACTGTGTGTACTGTTCGGTACACACTGAATCACTGTTCAAAATACAGTTTAAAAAATGTACCACAAGGAGACTTCCAGTTGTGTTGTGATAAATCGAAAAATGCACACCTGCTCTTCTGCAGCCTCTGTCCTTCTCCTGCAAACTGTATTAAAGGGCAAAACAACACTCTTGATCTAGATCTTTCTTGATGCTTATTGTTCAGTCTATATGATCTATTAAAAGAACCTTACATTAGTCCAGAATACGGCGTCTCATACGTTCTTCTAATAAATGAGTAATAGCACTGAACAGTTTGAGGGGGGTTTTTTTTTTTCAAACGACGATTTGAAAAACTTTTTTTTAAATCGTTAGCGGTTCAAGTGTAATGTCATCCCCCTGATGGTGATTGTTGATTATGGGCGCTGGGGTCTGATGATAGATAGTTTAATGCTGATTTCAAAAGTGTGGTGAACATCTCAAAAATTGAAGATAAAAATAGTAAGAAAGTGTTGGTAATGTCTAAAAGAAATCGGCGATTTTCTGTATTTTGCAAAAACTGAAATAACTCAGAAACGAAGCCCCAAAAAGAAAATTTCAAGGAGGCATTTTCTGTTCCAAATTCAACCTAAAATCGAAAAAAGCAATAAAAAAAGGGGGTCAAGCGGAAACCGTCAGTTTCAATCAATGATTTGAAACCCTAAAACATAGAAAAATAAAAATCGGACTTCCGCATCGTGTAGCTGAGTTGAAATACTATAAAAAAGGTCCAGTTTAATTTTTCGATAGCTCGCACCGTAAGGCTGTAGTTTCCCGATGGGCCCGTTTAGATGGGACACCCTGTATATATATTGTGTACTTGTGCGCGCGTATGTGTGTGTCAGTCATTCCAGACGATAAATCTGACGATTGAGATAAAACTTGCGTACAAGTTAGACGTTTTCATGCTCTCTATTAGCATGGAATATGCTTTCGCCATTGCCTAACTACCGAACAACGACACCAAACTTAGGTAATCGCTGATCAGGAGAGAGCCAATCATTTCAATCGTCTCTTAATTCCCAGGCTAATGTCTCTTATGTCCCAGGCCACCTTCTCAGTATACAGAAGCTACTATTTACCCAACCATGTAGTGCCTTCTTTTCGTAGGATAACTAAATTTCGAAGGACGAGAATTCACGACTATCTTGTTACCCACCTATTATTTCATCATGCTCAGCTCAGCTACCGCGCAAGGGGGAAGGGGGGGGGGGGGGTTAGGCTGACAAGAAAATTTTGAATAAAATCACACGATTCCAACGAGTGGTGAAGATTTTTGAACGATGAAAAATGACAAAGTTGAAATTCCCTAGCAACGAATGGGATGTAAGCGAAAATCTTCAGAAATGGTACCTGTCGCTTTTTGTTAAGTAACTCTTTTCAAGTTAGTCAAAAAAAGGAGGCCTGTTTGGAGGGAAGTCTACTATAATTATGGATGTTGAGGAACATGGAGGGAAGAGAGAGTGGTGAAAGAAAATGCAACTACACGATGACCACAAGTCAAGGTAAGATTCCAGAAGAATACATATGGTGACACCACGTAGCAGTCTTGGCAGGATGCCGAAATCGAGTAACTTGGTGGAATTTTCTAATGTTATTTGTTGCCACACCTTTTTAGCTCAGATAGGTATTGTTTGTTACAGATCGTCTCGATAATATTGGAATATCAGCTTTCCAGGTTCGCTGTCACATACATAAATATATACATAGTCATTCTCACTCAGACATACAACTTTATTTATTTTTTTAATACCATCTTGGGAGTAGTGAACATTTTCACACCCAAACATGGAAAATCTCAGTAGAAATTCCTCTTTTTGGAAAACCATAGCTTATCCCTCCTTGAATGTGGTCAGAAAGTTCCTGGAGCTTGGGGTTTAGAAGCAAACACGAAATGGACACAAGGAAGTTTTGTTTGTCAGCTCTGCATGAGCGAATCAGTCTACTCCATAATCTTGAATCCTATAGATTGTACAGGTTCCGGAACAGGTTCTGTCTTCATCTGTGAACCAAAGTTACATATTTGATTAATCCTCAAGCTTACAAAAAACTGTACTAACAGTATCATAAAGCATCATAAATTTTTTAATATTTGCTTAAAAATCTGAAAAACTCAAGAAATGCTAAAAATAAAATCTTTTTATTACAATTGTTGGATTTATTTAAAGAGTTTTTTTTATTCTCATAAAATTGGTAGTTTAACAGTTTGTCTCACTCAAAGTGCTCAAATTTCAAAACTATAACATAATATAATATGATAATCTACGAAGAATTCGCTCATACTCATGCTGCATGACTGGAACTTTTTTCACTCCCATTCACTTTGAAATAAAAGAGAACCCAAAGCTTTTTATTTACATTGAGGTACTCGAAGTATGTTGGAGTTTTTGCCCCAGGTGGGATTGAATTATCGTATGAGAGAACCCTGCAAAGAGGTGTACCTCAGGGCAGTATACTTGGACCATTGGCATTCCTATTATTTGCAAATGACTTTCCTGAATTTGTGTCCACCTCTGACCCTAGTATAAGAATCGTAGAATACGCTGATGACACAAATGTGGTGATAGTCAAAAATACCTTTTCTGAGGCAATTGATTCTTGCCTTATGGTCCTTCGTAGAATTCGAGAATGGTTAAGTATGAATGGTTTGTCACTTAATGATGCTAAAACTCAATGCATGTTCTTCCGTTCTCAACGCTCTAATTTGAATCCTCCAGCTTCACTGCGGCTGGATGACATGAGTATTGCGGTCGTTTCCGTCACGAGGTTCCTTGGTATGCAGATCGACTGCAATATGAAATTTGATGATCATGTATCAGCGGTTTGTAAGGAGCTTGGCAGTTGCTGCTATTGTTTGCCGAGACTGAAAACGATTGCTTCAAAGGGTATCGTACTGAATGCTTACCATGCACTCTTTATGAGTAAGGCTCTTTTTGGCATACTTTATTGGGGTAATGAAAAAAATCTTGATGTTGTGTTCAGAGTGCAAAAAAGGGGGACTCGCATTGTCCTAGGTCTAAAACCATTTTCTTCTTGTAGAGGACAATTCAGAAATGCTGGTTTACTAACAATACCATCAGCATTCTTGATGCAATGCCTGATTTTCCACAGGAAATACTCCGCCTATTTTGAAGAATTTAAATTTTACCACAGCTACTCCACCCGCAGTGTTGGTCTCCTTCGGCTTCCTCAGCATAGCCTCTCTCTATTTCAAGAAAGCTCACTTTACCAGGTTTTGAGAGTGCACAATAAATTCCTGGATTTCCGAATTGGGGGTAGCTCGCTTTCTACATTTAAGAAGAACGTGAAGTCGTTTCTCGTGGACAAAGAGTTTTACTCTCTCAGTGAATTTTTTAACCATTGATTTATTCTCCATTTTTGTTAATATTGTGCTATATTGTTTCTGAATATTTGTACATTAACATTTTTATAATATTGTTCTTTGTTTTAATAATATTGTACTTTGTTTACGACGTTTTCTCCTCACACTTAGTTGTGATATATGGAAATAAAATATTATTATCATTATTATTATTACCCAGCGAAAGGCTCGGAATTTGTTTCGAAATTTAGTTTATATGAACTGGGAAACTAAGATTTAATGTAACATATATAAATTATATCAATTGATGTTGATTCTGCTTGTAACGTACTTCGATTTCTGGAGCGAAAATCGTGATTTTTCTGAAGTCCCAGTAGAAGGTTAGGATGTAGGTGCCTAGGGCAAGCACGATGACGTACTGAGTTGCTGAGCTGGCACAGTGCCAAGAAAATCCCGGCGTGTCTGGTGTCCAAGCGGTTGCATTGTTGGTAAACCCTGTATAGAATCGTGTAATGCATAGCAGTGAGAAATTGTTGAGTTAGCAAACCAAGTCTCATTAGGGATAGGGACATATATTATAAAACGCTAGGGGGAGACTGCAAGGTCAAACAAATAGGAAATGAAGCCTCTCAAAAATCTCAATAAAATATTTAATTAAATCCCAAAAAACATGATTTTTTTCAAGTTAGGTTTTTAATCAATTCAGATTTTCAATCATTTTGTTTTTTCTCTTTAAAAAAACCGAATTTACGTTTAAAAATACCAACATTTTCGCTTTGGCATGGCAATGAAACACTCGAAGATCCGAACGAAAGTGATAAACAAAAAATACTCAAACCACCGAATCTGAGCTACTAATAATATTTTGTGCAAAGGCATACAGAAACGGAATGTTTGCTGCCCTCTCCTTTGTTTCCTACTAATACCACCCCCCTCCCCTCCATGTTTCCTCAGTACTTACTAAGAGTTCCTCTGGGGTTTTGAACTCAAAGATTGAGTTGGATGCCTGCCTGGAAAGAAAGAAAAAAAAAAGAAGAAATTTCTTAGGAGGCACCTTTATAATTTCCGAGAATACCTATGGTAGGTTCAATGCAGCCTAGTAGGAATGAGTAGATACCTATAACAATCCACAACCTCTTGTTTCAAGAATGAAACGGGACAGTCTCGTTCGAAGAACAAATGCAGGCAGCTTCAGATTTCATTTCGATTTCGATCCAGCGAAAAGAAGGATCCAAACGGCTGGATCTGAACCTACGGGGTCATCCCTAGTATGGGGTTCCGATCTCGCATCGATCCGGTCCTTCATCTCTTTTTTCAGTGATTACCTCGACAAGACGGGCAGATCCAATTCAAAAAATCCAACCGGTGCGTTCACATTAATTTCGTTTCGATCCGCGTGGACCAGTAAAAATGGGAGAGGGTACGATCCGTTTTGATCCCACTGCGAATCCGATCCTCCTATCGTTACACCCAGAACGGTCCACCCCTAGTCTCATACGATGGCAATGAAACTTGGATACCTTGCGTTATGGCAGCAGAACTGTCATACTTAATTGCAATGATATCTAGCGTCGTGCCTGATAACATTGTTCCGCTCTCTCTTAAACATTCCTTAAGATTGAAGTTTTCTGCAGTCAATGTTAACTCAAGAATGTTCTTACTTGATGTGTCTTCATGGGAATAGAGATAAGCGTAAGAGATTGATGAGACCGCGGTGTCACTGAGCACGGCAATTGATGCTAGACCTCCTAAGAACCACCTCACGTTCACCAGCCAGTGGCTGCTGATCTCTGGAACCATCCAGGCTGATAGCACCGACTGAAAATCAAACCATAACTTCATTAATACAATCTTTGATCAAAATAATAAAATGATGCCTTTATATTAAGATTCAAGATGGCCTACAAATATTATTATTGCTATCAATAGCTTAGTTATTCTTTGTCTCTTTAAATCACGTTTAGATGCTATCTTAGGTCTATTCGTAAGTGGGCGTCTGCCAAAGGAATTTCAACTAACCCTCACAAAACACAAGCCTAGCAATAGCCAAATCATGTAGGTGTATTCACACTCATGTGAGTGAATACAGGTGTGTTCATACTCAAAAATACGAATAGAAGTGTATTTATACTCAAATATACGAATAGAAGTGTATTCATATTCAGTTGTCAGTTGCGTGAATATCGGTGTATTCACGTTTGTGAATATGGCTGTATTCATTCTCATAAATACGAATAGAAGTGTATTAACACACATGAATATGAATGTACTTCTATTCGTATTCATGTGCGAATTCGAATATAATCGTATACATAGAATAATGTTTCTATAAATATATTCATATTCGCTATCAAATGTGCCCATCTATGATTGTCACTAGCACCCTTTGGGTCCTAGTAAAAATATTAACATAGTTACCTACCTATCTACTATTCAATACCTACCTATGCAAAACTACTAGCGCAATACTTCTTCACTACCTACCTGCTGTAGTAGGTAGAGAGCTGAACTGTAGAAGCAGATGACTGCCGCTATTTCATGGATGTAGCCAACCTCTGTGACATCTTGGAAGTTAGCTAGGACGTCGAGAGATCCGCAGGCGACAAGCCCTGTGATGGTGGACGCCCTATTGAGCAGAAATCCGTTCGGGTTGGTGTCACTCATGCGCTTAGCTCGAAAAACCTCCACCACTTCTTTATGTCGAACGTAAACTGCGAATAACACTGGACAGAACAACAACAACAATGTAATATCCTTCTGAAAAAATGACAGTTATTTATCGATGATTTTAAAATGTTTTTATTGTGAGAAGTTTCTACCCTTGAAATCCTCAGCAGAATGGCTACATGCTGTCATCTGGGTTGGCAAGATAAGGATATTATGTGTACGAGTAAAATGAAATCACACCTTCGTATTTTAAAAGTAATGTTGAACAACAAAGTTATACTTTGGCGAAGTATATAGGCATACTCTGCCAAGGCCGATTTCAAGCGAACTCCGCCAAAGCCGGTCCCTACCTACATGATCAAAACTTGGCGCATCGTACCTCTAAAAATGGTTCACATTACCTTTACAGTTCCAGGACTCCACCATTTCACGGTTTACAGTGTTTAAAAAAAAGAAAAGATAAAAACTCGGCGCTCCGCGCCTCGCCAGGGGGAGAGCCCACTGGACCCTCGGTTACCTCTATTCACATACTTCGGACGAAATTATTGAAACACAGAATGTGTTTTAGCTCACGCGTTTCACATTAACCCGTCTTCAATCTTAGGTTGAAGATTGGTTAACTTCCAATAGTGATATAATAACTTAAAATATTTATAACTGATGAACCGCTTCTTAACAAAATAATAGGTTACACCAGGTTACACGATCCTTAGTTCCGTATCATCGGTATCCATGTTGTCGTCCCAGATTTTTTTACGAAATTTCGTTAGCTTTTTTGGCTAGTTAGTCCATGGCTAAAACACATTCCATGGCTTTGGAATTCACTCAGCTGATCAGTGATCACCCAGGCGTCTTCAGCATTCTCCCTTGACCCTCCCTCTCAAATTTCAGCTTCCTGCGTTGAATAGGAAAGAAAATGGCTTTGGAGCTCACTCAGTTGATCAGTGATCACCCAGGCGTCTTCAGCATTCTCCCTTGACCCTCCCTTTCAAATTTCAGCTTCCTGCGTTGAATAGGAAAGAAAATGGCTTTGGAGCTCACTCAGCTGATCAGTGATCACCATTGCGTCTTATGCATTCTCCCTTGACCCTCCCTCTCAAATTTCAGCTTCCTGCGTTGAATAGGAAAGAAAATGGCTTAGGAGCTCACTCAGCTGATCAGTGATCACCCAAGCGTCTTCAGCATTCTCCCTTGAGCCTCCCTCCCAAATTTCAGCTTTGGTTACATAGGTTACACCAGGTTACACGACCCTTAGCATATTTAACCACCGCTTCACAAATCAAACCGTTCTCGCAATATTCGGATCACCTGCTATGAATCAAATCATCGAAACACCAGCTCAGTGAAATCATCAGAATATTAACAAGCGTCGCAATCATGTTCTACAGTATCAATTAATTGAAATGATCACCTGAGTGTACAACAATTATTCATATAACCTCACTCATAACTCAGCTTGTTGGCCACGCACTTCGCAGTAGTTAAATATATATGGTTGGATAAATCGAGAGCTTTCGAACGAATGGTCAACGAATTTCTGTGGGATAAAAATGACGAAGTACCATTTCCCTAGCAACGACTCGGTTGTAGCGGAAATCATCAGAATGTTGTCGTCACAGATTTCGTTAGCTTTTTTGCCTAGTTAGTCCATGGCTAAAACACATTCTGTGTTAAAAAAAAAAATTGTAAAAAGAAAAAAATGGCAGGTCGAAAAGGAAATTAAGTACCGTAAAATGGGGTAATAAGGGTCAATTTACAACTTTGGAAGCCCCTCCTAACCAGGGTGATTTTTTTCTGCAATTTTCAAATTTTTTGTGTTATTAGTCTTGGCCTGAAGAAAGCAACGCTTTATTAAAATAATTGTTTTAACCCTTGTAGGAGCTTATATATTTTTTTAAATGGTCTGACCCTTATAAACACGAAAGTGGGGTGATTAGGGTCACGTGCTTTTTTCAGCAAAAATCTCTCTTTTACGCACTCCCTGGGATACAAGGGTCACAAATTTAAGTTTAAAAAAAAAACCAAAACGTGCCAAAATCGAAAGAAAATGTTATTTCCATTAAAATAAACATTTTTTCAATCACATTACATTCCATTGACTTGGAAAATAATAAAGCAGTAGAAGCAAATGTCTCTGTGTCGTAAAATATCATTAATAAATTTGGAATTGAATCAACAATCAAAAATACTTCTTCACTAAGACCCCACATTATTAATTTAACCTAAAAAGAACTTGAACACAAATCACCAAACTAAGAACAAAAATAAAACAGTTGTGGCAAACTTAGCCATGGAACATGAAGGTTCCCCTTACATTAGAGATAGGGGTTAGCAATCTCACCATCTATTCGAACCCAATAGAATCAATACCACGAACAGTTGGAAATAAATATTAGTCAATGACACCTTTATAGTTCTTTAGAAAGGAGCAACGGAGAGGCTTCTTTTTTTTCTGGATGCCTACAATCTGACAGACGAACATTGTTTCTTCTCCTTTTTCGTATTTTTGTCATAGACGATAGATGTTTGGGGAAAGTTGTGAAGTTGGATTTTCGTTCGAGGTTTATTTCGCGACAGATAATAGATGCGAGGCATGGTGACCCTTATTGCCTGGATACCACTGAAAACAAGCGTCCTCTTGAAAAAACAAATCTATAAAATGAAATACTGTATTTAAAAAAATGCTGCATATGTCGATCAAAACAAAACAATCAACTGCAAAGGATGTTCAAAGGTCCCACTCAAAACGACGAAGACAGTGCTCCCAACAGACAAAGTTTTGGTGATCTTCAAAACAGAGAAAAAAGAGGGTGTGGTTCACTTATTCCCCCATAGAGTTCATCTAAGTACATGAGGTCTCTAACTCCACAGATAGTTAGGTAATAGTGTCCTTCAGCTCCATGATTTTTCTCATAGATTTAGAAGCAATACGGTACCCCCCAGAACCTGGAAACGGTGGGAACGAAGTTTTGACCCTAATAGCCCTACTGACCCTAGAAACCCCGTTTTACGGTAGCCTCAGAGGCCCCTCAGCCGATAGTGCGCCACCGTACTTCGTAATTGTTTTTGAGGTGCTCCAAAGGAACTTCATCTAAATTTCGGTACCGTGAGTCGATTGTGAAAGAAATTAGCCCCAGAGCTTCCAAAGGTAATTAGAGTCCCTCCCATACCTTGTAATTGTATTCTAGAGGCCCAAAAGGAACTGATCAGCGCGCACTAATTTAAGAATTTTTGAATTCTTTCTAGATTTTACAAAGGAGCTCCATTTCAAATTGCAGATCTAGGTTGTAATTGTCATCAATATGCCTGCGTGGATATAGGCCCATGCAGACGGAAAATTAATGCAATTAATTGAAACATCTAACTTTTACTAGTCCCCCTGATCAAAGTAATAGAAATTTATGTAGGTAGGTTGGTACCTACTATCGGAAAATATGAGATAAAATTAAGCATCTACCAATGCTTCACTAAGCTAGGCCCTTCACACGGACAATAGTTAATGAACTCGATTTCGCCAATTTAGAATTCCATTGGAATTCGGTCAGCTGATACGTAAATGCATGTTAAATGTGTTCCGATCCCACTCTAGCGGTCATTGATGGAATTTAGCGATTGACTCGCAAGGTACTTAATTCAAAGATTCGCTAGCAGACCATGATTTCTCTGTTCTCGCGCCTAGAAATCCAAGGGCTTATTATCCGAAATTCTAGCCCTTAGGGAGAGCGAACGGATTAACTTACAGTGCTCCGGATGGTTTTATTCGATCACCTAATTGGGTAATATTTATCAATGACAACCAAAAAATCACTGCTGTTAGGTACCTACTATTTAGAAAGCTTTCGAGATCTCAATTTTTGATTGTCTCAGTTAAGGGATGCTACCCTTTAGGGTAGTTAAAATTGATGCAACGCTTCTAGCAACTAGACCCAAATGTGATTCATTACCCAGGTTTCATCAACTTTCAATTGGGGGGGGATTACAATTTTTGTTTTCTTAGTCGATTACAAAGCTTTATCAATGAAAATAATTACGGATATATCAAATAAAAACAAAATTACGGATATAATCATGCTGAAAAACGTAGTTAGACATTTAAATTGTATTATTGTATGCTAAATGATAATAAAATAATAGAAAAACTGAAAAAAAAAAATGCCTGAATCCAGAAATTATTGTTTGTATAGCAGATTATTATTTAGGTAGTCGTTTTTCGCCCCAAAATTTACACTGAAAGTGCTCAAATTTCCAAACAATTTGACGTAAACATGACACGATAATCAAGAAAATTCGCTTTTGCAGCCATGCAGTATGATTTGCACATTTCTTAATATCAAGCTAGATGGGATTACGCTGAGAGAACAGCTCAGCTGCGCCTCTCCTCTCGTAAGTGGTCTGCCTTACGACAGAGGATTATGGCAGATTATGGGCATGAAACAGCTAATTTTAAGAGTTTGCTTGTGAATCAATGACTTTGACTCTTCTATCATAGAGCCCAAAATTAATTATTTCGATCAATTCATTAAGTTTTTCAACTGACCTTCTGTGGTAAGCCATCTTACAAAATCTGATGGGTTGTAAAATATAACACAAAAAACTTTAGTTTACCACTTATCTAAGTGGTAAACTAAAGGTTTTTGTGTTATATTTTACAACCCATCAGATTTTGTAATTATTTTGATCCCTTTGTCAGATTTTGGTAGGGCTTTCAGACTATTGTTCTATGTACTATTGTTATGCAAATCTTCAATAGTGGAATGAACGTCCTGGAAAGTTGCCAGTTGCCAGTTGTGTTCTAAGTTCATGTAGAAGTAGGTAGGACTACTTAGGTAGGTAGGACTTACTTGTGTCGTCGATCTAGCGAGTACAAAGACTTGAACTGAGATTTGGTAAGTACAAGTATATACTTCTAAGTCCTTGTTAAAATAATGTACTAGTACTTGTCTCCTTGGTTCCGATTCCTGGTACATTTGAGTTCTTTCGAATTTGTGTTTTTCTACTTAGTACTTGTAAGTACAATTTGGTCAAGGTCAACACTGATTTTAACAATGAAGTATAACCTGCTTCGACTGTGATATACCCATATATGAATTTCGTCTTTCTTTTGACCATGTTGTCTAATTTAATATTTTCTATCCTTATTACAAATCGAGTAGGTTTTCGTTTCGGAAAGTATAAAATACAGCAAGTGGTACACTAAGTCACTAGCATTTCGAATTGTAAAGCGGAAGTGAGAGAATTTCGAGGTTAGGCATTTCTGAAAAACGAACGTTGTAGATAGTTATTTACTTCTTTTTTAATCCTCATGTGCAACTTCTCAGTGTCCTGGTAATAATTTACTTTGGAGTTGGTATGTACCTACCAAGGTAGGTAGGCAGGTACTCGATTCGAGGACAGATAATGTGTGTGACTAGGAATTCAAGGGCAGCACTGCAATAACAAAGGAGGAGAATACGCCCGTTTTCATAGAAATGTCTTGTTGAGCAACAATGAGCGCTGTTCAGTTGAACAGAGGGATTTTTTTACCAGCGTCTCTTTTTCATGTAAATCAAGAATAAGGTGCGAGTGCGACCTGGCAGCTCAGTTGATGAGTTGCCCGCACAGCGTACTAGCGAAAGTGACAAAGCTGGGGGGTGTGGCTTGTGGCCTTCGCAGACGAAGATGACACTTCCCGCACTGATCATAAGTCAAGTGAATGCGGCTCCACAGCTGCAAACAATTAGGGAGTCACCTTTGGAATGAAATTCCGTTTGTTATTACGTGTGAATACCTTCAGACGACTAATAATAAAAATAATAAAAACATTTGAAATTACCTAAGAGAGCTGTTTCAAAAGAAGTTGAACTAAAAGTACCTAACTCGTCAATATGTTGGGACTGTCAGATGGTGAATGGTATTTCGAAATAAAACACTAAATTGTTGAAATTGACTTCATATTATTAAAAATGCAAATATGAATGAATTGAGGGGAGGAATCGGCCGACGCGGGTCTGAAGTTACGAGCTGTAAGGAAAGACTGAAGGCCCAACGGGGTCTGCGGAGCTGTGCCTGGCACAGTTGCTGATCTCAGCATAATCGCACCTCTAGGAGGGGTCCATTCCGTGACAGTTCTTGCGCACCTACCGTGGATAAATCTTTACCCAATGATCTGTATCAATTTGCCTCTTTATTTACCAATTTGTCTATGTACGCCATAAAACAAATTGTGCTTCTGAGTCTGCCTTGTAGCGGAAACCTTTTGAATACATTCCTTCGTAAGATGAAAAAAAAAAAGGTTTTCTTCCACAATGAGCGTTACCCAAGTATTAATTTTATATTTTTAAATGAAAATAGATTTCATTCAAAGAAATTTGAAACCATCCGCACTCTCCTACTTAGAGTAGTTTTCTATCTATGATTTTTCAAAATTTACACTGGTGACGTCACACTCTGTTGCAGGAGCGTCCTAGGCGGGAGGGGTGCTTTGACGTCACCAGTGCGCAAAGCTTCGAAAAACCATAGAAAGAAGAGAGTGCGGTTGATGCCAAACTTATTAGGATGGAATCTTCTTCCTTTAAAAAAATTGTTAAAATACAGTTAAAAATAATAGTAACTATTATTTTTAACTACTTTTAAGGCATGGCATGGCATGCCCAAGCAGCTGGACAGGACAAAAGGTTTTACACTAATGAATCCCGATTACGCACTGGACATGGAGTATGTAATGCATATTTACATAGGCTACATCTGCAGACCTCGGAAAATTGTGTCTTGTGTGGAGAGAAGGACGACCTCAAACACGTGATATTAAATTGTAGAAAATTTGACAGGCAGAGGACTGTTTTGTTTGATGAAATTGTTAAACTTATACCATCTCCGTTTGACTATGGTACTATCATTGTTAGCGAAAACTTGGAAGTATATAAAGTGTTGAACAATTACCTGAACGATATAGAACATAAAATTTGATGTATATGCAAGTTTAAGTAAATTTATTGTATAAATTGAAAATTGTCATGGCTGTATGGAGAAATCCAATGCCAAATAAAAGAAAAAAAAAAACTTTAAGGTATTTTTTAACTGTTAAAAAATTCCTTAAAAGGTAAATGTAGTTAAAAATACCTTTTTCGCACCTATGGGTTACGCTCATTATTTAGCATATACACGCGTTTTACGTTTCTGACCGTCCTGATTATTTTCGGTTTTGTGACGTCTAATTTATTTATTTAATGGGAAAGTCTAAATACTCTTATACCAAAATACTGTCATATTTCATTACTAGGAAAATACGGCGGTTTATACGTACCTACCGTGTAAAAATCCGAAATTAAAAGATCTATTCATACACAAATGTACTCCTAACATTATTGTAACGCATAATTTTTTCATATGCACCTATACAGCTTTCATCCGATTCTGAAAGAGCTCTTTGGAATTGTGCGGTATGAGGTCCAGATATTTCGCTATGAATTTCATAGTTTCCGCGCGAAATGTCTAAGTTTGTACCTGCGCTTGCGCAAACGTAAAATTCTAGTGACAACCGTGATTTGGTAGGGGAATGTCGGATCCTTTTGGGACTGGTAATGTTTGGGATAGTGAGAGTACATGGGATGTGAAGCAGTTTAGGATCTCAAATTTTGGTTATTAACAAACGTTTTAATAAAAAAGAAACCATCATCGTGTTATGCGGCCTCTATATCTCGTTGCTTCAATCGGATCGCCATTTCAAGTTTTTCGTGCCTTTTCCTGTGGATTTCCATGTTTTGAATGAAGCTCGTAAAGGTCGTGTGACGATGATAATTTTTTTAATTTTAATCCAGTTATTTTCTCAGCCTCAGAGAACATCCTAGTTAGCATCTGCATAACTATTTTACCTCAAACTTTTCATGTCAGTTAAATTAAGCTTCATTTTTTTTTTAGTTTTCGTGGCATGTTTGGGATACGCTGAGGGTGGGATGCTTGGGTCAGTGTCCCAAACCTCCCATCAATGTGTGTGTAGATTAGGAAAAAATACTCTTGATCCCCTCAAAAGACGTATTTTACCTATTAAAACCTATTCAATGATAACACAGCGTAATGCTTAAAATATAAATCATTCTGAACGATGTAAGATCTTGAAACAATACGATTTTTGTTCCCTGTCAGGAACAAAATACACCGTAAGAAAGGATGACTTTGATGTACAGAAGTTTAAATGAAAAAATAAGTGCCTCAACAAAAGTGTTTGAAAAATCGCTACAAGTAGCATAAAATGTAAAAATAAAAAGCGAAATAACGGCGATAAAAATCCGTTTTGAATGTAAGAAATATCTGCCCCTGATAACGTGATTAAATTTTACTTTAGTAATTTAAAATCATTACTATTATTATTGGGTTTGTATGGCCCCTACAATAATAAAATGCGTGTGTGTATTTTCTATTTTGTTTTTCCTTTTTCAGTTGAGGCAGTGATTTTATATTTTTTTCAGTTTCATGAAGAAGGGGATGGTCCCTTATGAATTACATTTAGGCTAACTTTAATTTTTAGGATTCTTAGTTACTTACCTACACAATTTTCTACCTCATTCCCAATTCTCAAATAGAGTTTTGGAATAAATGGAACGATATGTACGAGTATTCGGTACGCCGTAAGCTATAGCATTATATTAGTTTATCTACTAGGTACTAGTCGAATACTACAGAGACTACGTTGAAAAGTCCTTTGTCCATGACTACAAATTATCGCTGAGATGGTAATGTTTTCAAGAAGATTCGGTTAGGAATTGAAAACACATGAGTTGGAAGGAGTTATCTAGGAATGTACAATTTCAAAGGTGGGTAACGTATCCTCCAGCTTGCATTTTAATAGAAAAACAATGTTGATTTGGCCAAAACTCGTTTTTTTTTCTTTTTCAAGATTTTAATAAGCTTGTGCAAGTCTTACTTGTGAAAGCAGTTAAATTGAGCATCATGCTGAAGAGGCAGCTTTCCGGAGGCAGGGCTCCAGTTTCGCTGATGTTCGGGAGCACGTGATAAACGTGGTCCTCAGCTACTGACCAGTAATACCTGCAGGAAATATGACACCAAAATAATGAAATACTTCAAACCTGCCGAATGACTTCACAGTATTCTTAGCCATTTATTAAATTTAAAAATAGTTGCAATGATAGTTTCAAAACCATAAAAATTTATTGTGAAAATTTGGTAACACCCTGAGCTTCTTGAATAGGATTCAGAAGAGACTAAATGAATTATGTAGATATTCAACTGAATCATATATATACAGGAAAACAAAGTTTGACGTTGTTGTAAGAATTGGGATCAGAGTCAACCATGTACTATCTCAATTTAAATATACATAGTTTCCTTAGTATATACTGAAGGCAGGGAATGTCTGTGTTCGAGCAGGAGTTTGTCCTGTTTGTTACCTTGCGAGTTCAAAATTTCCCTTTCCTTTTTTGCGTTTCACAGCTTTTTGAAGAATTTGGGTTCTGTGATTGTTCGTCTATTTGGAGGTCAGTAATTGTTAAGAGAAATAAAACACTAAATTACAGTGCGAATTTACTGCAATTTTCAAGGATTGAAATATCATTACTATAGCTTTTATGCCGGTGGAACCAATAGATATGCCACTAAGTTAGGGGGAATTTCATCATGAAACTCCCATTTCACTCATCTAATGGCCCTAATTTGCCCTAAATTAAAGAGTATTGTGAGGGTGGACAATCTTATTGTTCACGAGTTTAATGGCATTTGGGTCAACCAAGCCACTTGTGCATGCAAATAATGTGTAATGCCACGGTAAGGAATAAAACATCAAAACTAGTCGCGCAATTTTGATGAATTTCCCAAGGATTGCCAACGTTAGCTTTTAGGAGGTTCACCCACATGAAATTCATAGTCATCAAACTGCACATGTGAAAATCTGAATTTCACGATGCAGCTGGCTTACCTGCCTATCTATATTTCACCTACATTTCCTACGAGCTAATTCCCCGAATTCGCTTAAATATGGAGGTTGAGCTTAAATATGTTAAGAGTCGCTTATCTTTGTTGAAAGATCGTCTCGAAGGGATTAGCTTTGAATTTCGTCGCGGTTGAATAATCTTGCCCTGGGAAAACACTATATACTAAAAATAATCAATGTAATTTCTGAGATTGTGTGGGTTAATCCCTAAAAACCTAAGCCCAAACCATACCCGCGGCTTATGAGTTTCATTGGCGATGGGGTCTCTCGGGGACAAAGAACCAATCTATGGTAATTAAACTCTCAATTTAAAGTTAATTTCTAGTATGTTCGTATAATTTTAATAGGTACCTATTTCTTGCAACCAAGTGTTGCCATATAATAAATCAATAGTTTTGTGATAAGGAAACTCAAATAGAATGAACCTCTGGTACTAAAACTAAATCTTTAGTGTAAATGAATAAACTTAGTCTAAACATAGTACATGAGTAGGTAATTTAGAGCGCGAGAATGAAGAGAATCTCCCATATATATCATAAACCCCAAAATGAATGGCTGTTATTTTTGGGTACGTGTGTGGGTACAGTCTGTGTGGTGTCCACAAATCCTTCCACAGTTTTCATCCGATTTGGATGAAATTTTCAGGGATGTGCGGGCTAGGGGGTAGACGGTCCCCTTTCAGTTTCATCGCTTTGACTCAATACATCACTCTGCGCATGCGCAAACGTAAATTCCAAGAATCTTTTTTTTCACCCCTAGTCGTTCGACTCGCTCAAATTTGGATGATAGTTGGGGGATGACAATTTGATCATCATATCAATTTTAACATGATTGTATCATTAATAACTACTGCGCATGTGCTATATGATATCCTTGTAACAAGCTTATTTTCCACAGTTGTCTTTACTATGGCACATAACTCAAAAATTGTGACGTTACGGTGTGACGAAGAAAGCGTTACGAAAAATTTCCAAAGATTTTCACGTACAACCGTTTCGTTGCTACGGAACTTTAACTTCGCCAGTTATCATCGTACAAAAATCGTTCACCACTCGTTGGATAGCTCTCGATTTACCTAACCATATTACGTTAACCACTGCGTGGCCGACAGGCTGCTGTATGAGCGTGATTGTTTAAATAATTTTTTTTTTATAATATGCATTTTATTCAGAAAAAAATTTACAAAAAATTTATTACAGATTTGTACAAAAATGCTACAATTCCCAATAAGAAGAACCTTGTGCAGAGAATTGTAGCGTCTGTTCATTATTCAGCTCTCCTGTTAGTGACCATTTAAATAATTAATTACAATACAGGATTTTTAACATCAAGTTCTAAAGATAAAGTATGTATGTATATACTTCTATTATACTCTATTCTCCATTGGTTTACATAAATAATAAAAAATTCAGAATTTAAGGAGTAAATAATAATTGAAATAACATAAATGATTAGACAAAATGAAACAGTTAAGCCATATAGTGCTTCTTCAGATCTTCTTTGAATTTACTAAGCGATACACTGGTTGAAATAATTTCGGAAGGTAGGTTGTTGAAAAGGATGATCCCTCTATATAGATGAGGGATAATTGTTTACACACTGGTGATCATTCTCAATATACCTATTTATATTTTGAACACGATTGCAAGCTTTATAAAAGTCAAGACATAATTTTAAGACCAAACAACCGATAAACGAATTATCTCTTGGAGATGTACGAGTCTAGGAGATGAAGCTCGGACTGTGTTTATGTTTAACAAAATTTTTATGAAGTGCACTCGTGAGTGTGTAGTATATAAGAAGCTGTGTATAAGGCACCACAAGTTACGACGAAACATTACATGGAGTATCAACAATCATCCAATGGACCATCGACGAAACGGAAACTTCCCAAATCGGCCAAGGAAAATAAAGTACGTGGTGTGGTTTCGGGAGGGGGCGCAAAGACATAAAATGTTCCTCGTGGTTGCGTACTTGCACGAAAGCTGAACCCACCGTTGTGTTTTTATTTAATTAACTAAATTCTAATATCATACTAATAATAGGGACTTGCTGATCCGTTCTCGCTTCGACCTCTCACGTGAGTGCAAAACTGTGGTATCACTATAAAAAAAATTTCCATTTGGGTTATATTAAGTGAATCCGCTGGTAGAGTTTGACATGAATATGTGGTATGAATATGTGGTTACTCAGAAATCCGTTACTTTTCCATCACCCAAAATGTTACCAGGTTTTATGATGGTTTTTCGCTTATAACCAATGCGTTTCTGGGGAAATGTAACTTCTTTAGTTTTCATCGCACGAGAATCGTTTTCTATTTTCATCCGATTTGGATGAAATTTTCAGGGAATGTGTGGGCAAGGGTCAAGACGGTCCCCATCAGTTTCATTGTTGCGAATGGTCTAAAACGTAAAATGCGAGTAGAAATTTTGATTTTGGGGACCGAACATTTTTTTCCCCCCGAAAGTGAAAACAATGCTTCCGCTATCTTTAGGTAGACTCGGAAGCAAAAACTGTCATGCTTATCAATATTTTTTAATGACGGACTGGTGAATTTAATTTTCACCCACTGTATGAGTAAATAACTCATGAATTTCGTCTAGTTTTGATGTTATTTGTAACGAAACCATTCTTATTCAACTCAACATGCAGTATGTAGATATGTAGATATTATCTATATGTCTAGAGATACCATGACGAGAGCGTAAAACGCGGCTTTCAAATAAGAGTCAGAGGTCTGTTTGACATTGAGGAGTGAAACTGGATCAAATAGTGAAAGCTTCAGACGACATGCTGGTACTAATTGAATCTGTCAACACCCGTTGATTACCAATCGAAACTGTGACAAGAGTTTGCTATTAAAATATCTCCTTGTTTATTGACGAAAATAGCGTAACAAGGTTTGCTTACATAATCCGCAGCAGAATACACGCCGAATACAGACTGAATGTGACGTATGAAACGAGCCTTAGGACGGCATTTTTTGCCTTCCACAAGTGATCATAATGCGTCAGATACCGATGTAAACGAATACTCGGAAGCAAAACAATTTATGGATTGTTTGAAACTTACGTTATTAGGAACGTAGTCGGCAGAGCGAAGAAAATTGCTGCCGGCAGGAACTGGAGATACGAGTTCGCCATAGTGTACGTCATCTTATTCAGGTTGTATCTCACTTTTTCGCCGATGAAAATTTATTCACTTAATATTAGCGATCAAACTCAAATTTCTTCTAACGAGTCGAATAACTACTAGGTACCGGTCGTTCTTAACAATTCAATTTGAGCTCAGCAAAACCGTGGATTAAGCGATGAGAGCGAGCAGTCGTGCACCATGGCCCAGGTCTCCACCCACGACCGATTGATAGTGAAGCGATATCGTGATGTTCGTGTTATTGGACATAGCAGATAACAAACGCACCTCTCAGACCTCTGATGTATGCGAGAGTATTTGGAGCCAACCGATATGAGTAATGACGAAAAATCACTTGTGAAACCTGCCCAGCTGTTGAGTGATTCTTGAGTACCTACTAGATACACTTCAGATAATGTCGTAGGGTATCTTTTGGTTTCAAATAGTTATGTCATTATTTGTTCGATGCATCCGTCTAGTCGTGTAGCATTAAAACGGTTGAAATAATTTGGATACCCTTCAACATTAGTTCCGTCTCTTCTTAATATCTGATAGTCCAGGAGCCAGGGCCTAGAAATAGGTACCTACCTAGTAATCTGAGGAGAAGGTTTGAGATTAGATTTTGAAAATTTAGTCCGTTCTTAGAGAGAAAATGGCGTCCTCATAAAGTTGGCTTAATTTTCACATTTTAATGTTTTTCTCTTTTAATTCCTAAGCCTTACATCCTACAGAATTTTTCATTCGTAGCAATACAAGGCAAGCATAGAAGTTCCAGTCATGCAGCATCATTGTATGAGCCAATTTTCTTAAACTATCTATCGTATTATAATATGTTAAATTGTATTGTAATTTGAGCAATTTCAGTAGAAAACAATTGTTAAAAACCAATTTTAATGCTAAACAACTCATACTAAATAAAATTCGTCAATTCGACAGAGATTTTTATTTTTAGATTGTTTGCAGTTTTTCTAGATTTTTTTTCTTTAGAAAATATTAAAAAAATTGAAGTACGTTTTTCAGCATAATTCTGAGAAAAAAATTGTATATGTTATAGTTAATCGTTGAAAATTTAGTTTCAATTTAGTTTCAAAACTAAAATTCTGCTAAAAATTATAAATTCAACGATTTTAGGCCATTTTTAGTGAATTTTTAGTACATTTTTCAAAATTTGACCAATTTAATGTGCTCGAAAATTGTTGGCCAACTAACTCATCCTTTCGTTAGGATCGTTCGATTTTTCAGCGCAAGAACGGGATTTTTATCTCAATCCTAAGGAGAGTTATCGTCTCGAATGACACACACACACACAATGCCTCAAAATGGATTTAAATGGAAAATTTTTTCAAAAATTTTGATTTTAAAGTTTTTCGAGCAATAGCTTAATATTTACGAAAATTCGCTAAAAAAACAAAACGATTCGATTTATCCGAGTCTTTAACATGAAATGCATCAAGGGAATGAGAGTCCTACCAATTACTTCATATTTTCTTTTATGAATACAGGGTATCTAGGACGAAAATAGGAGCCAAGCACCGCCAACCGCACATGCCAATGGTAGCCCTTGCACATCTCTCCAACTCCGTTGTTTTACACTTGTGCTCAAAGATCTGTGTTTTTAGGGATAAAAACTCGTTCACAACGGGGTTCAAGCGTGAAAATTTTTGAGAGAACCCTCAATTCCATTGAAAAACCAAGTTTTTCAACATTGAAGCACCCCCCCCCCCCCCCAAAGATATTTACCAAAATAAAATTCGATGATAAATTGAAGTGTAAACTAGAAACATAGTTTATCCCCCGTCTACGTGAACGTTTGAATTGTCTCCATCGTAGCATTGACGCAATAAGCCCGAATTCTCGAAGAACAGCGCAATGCACTCATGATTCTGATTAGAAGTGACCCTCTGGCCCCGTATCAACAGCACTAAGCGTCCAATAAACTGTGTACCTCGACTAAAGGAATCAAGCATTCCTTTTTTCCTACGCTTTAGGCCATAGGCATTCTGCTAAACGGCCTCTTGTAGCCCATTATAATTTTGAGATCTTCGACCAGTTGGTTTCGTCAGGTAGGAATGTACTTTTCAAGTCCTCAAGTTGAGTACAGTCAAAAAGGTGGTTGGTATTCATTAGTAGGGTCGGTTCGTAGAGGGTTATCTTTCACCCGAATCCTATGGAGATGTGCATTAAGATAGTCGTGGCTAGTCATATTTCTTTAACCTGCCACAGACTCAGTTCTCATAAGATGCATAGGGACGCGGTTTCCAACCTCTAACAAACCTGCCCATCTCTTGCCTTCCGCCGAGCTCATATCTCCTGCACTCGTTTTCCGGGGCCTGATTGGTAGAGAGTTTATACTGATGTTCTGCAGTAAATGCTACCGGAAACGGAGGAGCTGGGATTTTCTCGGTTGTTGGGTCAATTTTGGCCCCTGTTGGGAATCTCACCAACTTTGATGGTAAGATTCGTGCGGTGGTTCTTGCCTTAGATCTTATATTTAACTCGCAACGCCAACACGCCACCATCCTTATAGATTCCCAGGCAACTGTTGTGGCACTCAGCTCAAACTCAGCAACTGAATCATATGATATTATCTGTGGGAGAAGAAGAATCGAGGAGTTGTGGCATTTGAGGCAATGAGCAAGCTGGTGTTCTTGCTAAGGAGAGATCTCAAATGGAAATGCCACCCATGACAGTTGCTTATCGATCTACAAATCGATGTATAAAGTATGCTTCAAGTATTCCTACAAACGAGTCTTTGGAACATATCTCACAATCCTGGCCCTGGGGGTTTTTTTATCCGCCTCTTCCAAATTGCGAGAGTTCTTTTTCCAGGAGTTTTTCTTCTTAGAACCAAAAGTCTAGATCAGCCTTACTCAACCTTTTTGTCTTACGTGCCACATCTGTCTGTTCCGTAGTTGAAGCGGGCCACAATTCACAAAGCAGGTATTACAAATCTTTGTAATACGAATACCTTAGTCAAGGTACAATAGAACTGTAAAATACATTTAAAAAAAGAAGTATATTTACAAAATCAATATTACAAAAATCATAGTAATACAAAATTAATGTGATTTTTGATATTGTGACAGGCTTTTAACTATGTGAGACAGATCAGTGTCTCCGCTTTTAACGTGGGTTATCTTTGGTATTTATTTCGTCAAAAATGAATTGAGTAGGTTCGGTAAATTAAAATAGGAGTGAAACAGAACCGAAAACAGAAGAATTATAAAATGGCTAAATAGAGGAGGAAACGGGTATAGGTAGGTAAATTTCATTCTATCGGACAAAAAGTGACCCTAGCTTATGAGGGCCACACAGAAAAGCTTGGTGGGCCGCTTGAGGCCCGCGGGCCGCAGGTTGAGTATGGCTGATCTAGCTTTTTTTTTTTTTTTTTTTTTTAATGCTCTACAATTTTGCTACGTATAAACATTCCTTTAGGATGTTCGGTTTAGGAATTATTAGAGAAAAACTTTAAAATGGGCAAATGAGGCCGCCATTTTGTATTCCACCATTTTTGAGATGGCAGACAAAGATTTTCTCACTCAGAACGGGCTACATTCTCAAAATCTAATCTCAAACGTTCTCCTCAAATTGCAAGGTACCTATTTTCAGCCCTGGCTCCTGGACTATTCCTTCATCCGACGAGAACTTGGAAAAGGGATGAAATCCGGAATTTACTCAACGGGACTGACGTTACCGGGGTAAATTCTCCAATCTTCTTCCTTCAGTATCCAAATTTCTACTAGATTTTTTATTAGCCACGGAGTCACAGTTAGACTGGCAACTTCACAACTTCAATTTTAAAATCAAATAGGTACCTAGTCAAAAACACAACAAACCTCATAACTATTGATGAGGAATTAGTATCGTAAATTACATCGGTGTTTGCTGAGATTATCTATATATATAAAAATCAATTGCTGTTCGTTAGTCTCGCTAAAACTCGAGAACGGCTGGACCGATTTGGCTAATTTTGGTCTTAAATTATTTGTGGAAGTCCAGAGAAGGTTTAAAAGGTGTAGTTGTTGATCTGCCCCATAGGGGGTGTTTTAGGGGAGGAGGGGGGAATGGGGTATCTTTGTCATCACTGAACAAACTGGGGATTTGATTGTCGAGTATGTTTGGATTACTCTAATTCTAGTCAAAGACTACTTTTTTCAAAATTTTCAAATCTGACCCACAATGGACGGGGAGGGGGTGGGGGAGTTAAAGCGTTTCGAACGCCACTGAGCCAACTGGGGATCCGAGTATCCTAACTTAAATCACAGGCTACTTGGAAATTTTCAAATCTAACCCGTAGAAGGGGGTGTTTTAGGGGGAAGGGGGAGGGGAGAAATGGGGTATCTTTGTCATCACTGAACGAACTGGGGATTTGATTGTCGAATATGCTTGGATTACTCTAATTCAAGTCAAAGACTACTTTTTTCAAATTTTTGAAATCTGACCCATTGGTGAGGGGAGGGGGGGGGGGATTTTAAAGCGTTTTGAACGTCACTGTACCAACTGGGTATCTTAGAGGGCGAATCTATTAGAATTTCTTTAACTTGGGTCACAGGCTATTTGATTATGTTCAAGTCAACCTGTGCAACGCGCGGGTCAACCAGCTAGTACTAAATACATAAATAGCTCTGAAATATTTGAAATTATTAGAATGCGTAGAATTAACCACCTATTTATGAAATTTTGTGTTGTAAGTTCATCCTAATCGACCTTCTTGTTAGAGTCTGCTGAGTGACGATTATAAAGGTGCAAATCCGCCCTGATCAGCAGCGTGAGCGCTTCGGCCTAACCCTGAGAGAATTTCTTTCCTATTCAACATACAGTTCTGAAATAAGGCTTGAAACTTCTGGGAGCTACTGGGTGAAAATGGCTGGGTACAATACTACTCTTTTCTTAGCTGAGGGACCCGGATGTTTCTATTTCCTAATGGATTTTTATGCTTCAGATTCTATCTAGGTTGCGGAAGCATATTCACTTTCGGAAGATGATCAAATATATTTCGTTACAGTCAAAATTTCCGCTCTTATTTTATGCATTGTGATCAATATTCGTGTGTGTTTGTCGTGGGTCCGCAAATCCTTGTTACTAGTTTAATTTTTACCAATTCCATCGGTTTTCGATGGAAATTTCAGGAAATGTGTGGGTTAAGCTGTAGATGGTCCCCTAGCGGTTTCATTGCTCCCAAATCAGTACTTCACTCTGCTCATGCGGAAACATAAAATCCATCAAGCGACATTTTTCAAGCTTTAGTCGTCCGATCTCAATAAAATGTGGAAAATAGTTGGGAGAATACTATTTAATCATTTCATCAGTTTCAACAATATTTTATCATTAGTAGTACTGCGCATGCGCATCCATGAAACAAGCCAAATTTCTACAGTTTTCCTCCAATTTTGGGGAAATTTTCAGAAATGTCCGGATTGGGCTGTTGATTGTCCTCTTCTGTATAATTCCAAATCAATAGGTATTTCATTCTGCGCATGCACAAACTCCCATCAAGTGTTATTTTCTAACTTGCTATCCGTCAAATTCGGAGGTTAGCCGTAAAATGACTATTCGATTACCCCTGATATGAGTTTCATCATGATCTAACCACTAGGTATAATTTCTGTGCTTGTGAACCCTATAATCATTGAAGCAAGCACGACTTCTACTATTTTCATCTGACTTCGATGAAACTTCAGAAATAGTACGGGGCTGTAGATGGTCCCTAATGAACTTAATCGTAAACGTAACATAATTTGTTTATTGCCTGATAGTCTGATTTCGATGTTTTACGCTAGTTTGTATTTTAACAAGCCTATTGGTCCGATTTCTCTCGAATTCGGAGGGAAGTTCGAAAATGGCCATTTGATAAACCAGTACGAGGTGTATCGCGATTGTATCATCAGCAGTTGCTACGGTTGTGCGAACCTCAAATCTTTGTAACAAACATGACATCTACTGGAGTTTTCATCGGATTTCAAACTCGGAAAAAAAATTAATAAAAAATTATTGAATATTTTCTCAATATTGAATATTAACGAATTTCTGATTTATTGATGACAAATTTTCAAGGAATGGTTTTGACTGGTGATGGCGACTTTCCCGTCTCCGGTTCACTTACAGCTTTCGTTCATACGCAATTTCAATATCTATGAAGCATAATTTTCCCATTGCGCTTAATTGACTGATTTTGCGTAAACTTGGAATATTTTAAGATTATTTTATACATTTCCAAGATCTATTTATTCGTGTTTCGATTAAGAAGTGCTGTGTGCCACACCAACTTGGCAGACTTTTTCTTTTACGTGTGTATAGACTTTTGACATGGATATGTCTTTGCTCTGGGGGGTCAACCAAAAATTTTCGTCACGCAAAAGTTGATGTCACGATTTTCCAAACTAATGATTTTCACGTACAACCCAGCCGTTGCTAGGGGAATGGAACTTCCGCAGTTTTCATCGCACAGAAATCGTTCGCCACTCGTCGGAAAGCGCTTGATTTATGTGATAAATGTTCACATCTCAAGCTACCAATTTCCCCCTCCTTACGTACCTGGCTACATTTCTAAACTAAGTTGATTGGACTATAAACAATTTTCGTTTGGTGGAAACTAAATTTTGCGATGACACATGATTCAGTTTGGCGAAATTTAATATTTACTGTCAACTGCTAGTTGTTGACATCATTTGGGGAGTTAATAATATGTGTAGGAGAGTCTAGACAAGACCCGTTTTCAATAAGCAGGTTTTTTCAATTCGTGTTTTTGACATTTTCATGTCTTTCATATGGCACATAACAAAAAATCGTCACGAAAAAAATTGTCCCAAGTGGCCACAACGATGATTATGACCATCAGAAATGACGTTGACCATTCATAGGTAAACACATGAAAATGTCCCAATGCGTTGTTTCAAAATAGTCTTTGGTTGTGCTGGGAGAAAACGGAAGTACGAACTCAAGAAACCGCTACACCCAGAACCGTCAATGTGCGTGAATTCTCCTATAACCGGTGGCAATTCAATCGGCCAGCTTGACTAGGATATTAATGTGTTTCCAAGTGCAAAAAACCCGCGATTTGGGAAATTCCCAATAAGAAGATCGTTCCGGTTAATATGCTGCAATATTTATAGAATCAGTGGGAACGTTCAGAAGTCGAAGTCTTCTACAACAAAGAATGCTTTGCTGAGGAACAGAAAATTACCAGTATGAAGAAAGTGCTCGAGGAACACTCAAACCGGCTGGAGGAGCTTAAAAAAAAAAAAAAAAAAAAAAAAAAAAAAAAAAAAAAAAAAAAAAAAAAAAAAAAATCGGGCTATTATGAACATAAAAATGATAGCGTCGGAGAAATAACTTTAATAGTATGTATAGTATGCATTTTATGCCTCCAAGAATAATGAAATAAATTCTTTATCCTGCATTCCGTCGCCTACAGTCCAAAGTTAAAGGATTTGTTTACAACTCTCGAGGACAACCGTTATGAGATCCCCAATCAAAGACATATCCATGTAACATGGTATCTGCTTGTAAAACAGATAGTGGAACCCGCTTACGAGTTTCTGAATCATTTCACTAGAAATAGATGCGGTAGTTTCTTATGATGTACTTAGTTTATTTTATTTAATTACGTCGCCTATTCCAGCCCAGATGGCGGGAACGCGTGCTCCTAGAGAAGCAATAATGGAAATATAAATTTTTAAATTGTAATTTTGAATCCATTCTCACTTTTTAAAAATCGTATTAAATAATACCTAAAGCTTGATGTGTCATAGTATTAATTTGATGGGTGCGTAAACATAGAAATCGATGGGTGTTTACAAGTGCCCTCACTGCGAAGTGCGGATAGGGGCTTTAATAACCGGGGATCGAGATGCGTCGATTTCGCAAAGGACTTTCGGGGAAACGTTGGAATTTCGATATCGTTAACGTCGTAGGAGACAATAGCGATAATAATAATTGCATAGGAAAAAGGCCGCGAGTGGAAGGAGTTCTCATGGTAAACAATGGGGGCCCCTTCCAGAGTTATCAGGTGGCCCCTTCCAGAATTATCAGGTGTCCCCCACTATCGCCGCGAAGCTCCCAAGCGCCCGACGCCCCCGACTTGGGCTTTATCGCGCTCGTCTTCTTGGAGCTAAGTGCCACGCACGCTCGGACTTCAGGTGTATTTGACGTTTTTGAAGTACTCCGATCGGAAGGCTTTTTTATGTTCATTCGCGTATCGTAGGTATGGGAATCGAAAGTTGAGTACTTGCCTTCCATTTTCGGGAACTAATATAGTGAGGGCTTACTTACTGCTTACTTCAGGTCATAGTACCTCTTCTGCAGTACTTGTAGGTACTCCTGTAGTCTGGTATATCGTGAGTAATAACACATTTGGTGTTATTTTGACACATTCGGGTTATTAGGGGGTAATTGCTCCAGGTTGCCGTTCCACCTTGACAGTATTAGTGACAAAACAATTTCGAATATCATATCAGATATTTCACGTGAAAAGTGATTGCTGACATAGTAAAAAACAGTGAGGTCCTTCCCCACAATCCGGTTTAATCGAATACACCTACCAAATCTAACCTGTCACTACTAAAAGACCTGCAGAGTACGCAACCCATTGCAGAAAGCGAGCACTAGGTACTCTACAGGTACTCAACTACCGACTTCACCATCCGAGACTCTAGTGAGCAATCCATGCTACTGCTGCTGATGGTGTTGTTCGCCGTGGGGCCCTCGCTCGGCTGCTGCGGAGCTCAGGGCGTCCCCGGGGACGGCCCTCCTGACTCCGCGTACCTCGATCCCTACAGGTACGTGGAGCGGGACCCCAGAAAATATCACCCACAGGATACCGCGCGACCGCACGACACTCAATCGCGTCAGAACGAAGACCTTCTCAACCGCTTCCTCGAAACTCAAAACACCAAGTAAGTTTTCCTTTGAGTACAATTAAATTGTATTTTTAATACAGATGATCAAATTTCAACTTTCGATTCGACAGCCAACGATGGTCACATAAACCATAATTTCCTTTTTTTTTTTTTCTTTTTAATTTGTATAACAACGATATATTTAACAAATTAAGGATTTGGCAACAGGTAATAAATAATCCTTCCCTACTACCGAAAGTAGCAGCTTTGCATACTTGCCGAAGGATAAAAAATTTTATTTCCCCAAAAACCAAAAATTCCTCTTGCTTTTTTCATGTTACAGCTTATACCACAATTTCGTTCCATTTCTGTTCGTCTTATGTGTTTTGTTTGTTTAAAGTTGCACATTCGGTACACAATGTACATTTACATACATGACGAACAATTAAGGAAGTTAGTAAGTTGTGGTTGGTAAAATTTAGTCTATCGGCTGGACAGTAACATTCAGCAGTTTTCTGTGATTTGTCCTTCAAGGGGCGTTTGGGCATGCTCAAACAATAATTTATGAAACGTCCATAAATTTCAGGCTTACTTTTAAGGAGTCCAAAACTTTGGCCATTTTGTTTTAGATAATTATCATAACCAAAATCCAATTTGAAACATCTAAAATTTTTCCCAACTTTACCAGATTTAATATGTGCATAAGTGTGTTAGTGTGTGTATGTATTTATGTCATTCCATACAATACTCCTACCTTAGACTCTAGATAAAAATCCTTTCTTCTGCCAAAAAATTGAACATCACAAAGAAATTGTGACTTCCTCAGCACTTTTGATCACAAAAAAGTACTCGAATTTTAAAAAATTTGCTAAAGAAATTGTTGAAAATAAGTTGGCAGTTCCATTCATCCAAAAGTATATGCCTAAATTATTATAGCGATTGAGCGATTCTAATAAATTAGAGCGACAAGGATTCTTAGCGGTGAAATACGGGGGAGGGGGGGATCAAACCCAGTTCCCAAAAAAGTTTATTTTTTATTTATTTATTATTATTATTTTATTTATTTTTATTTTTTTGCTTCAGAGTCTACCTATAGATAGCGGAAACATTGTTTTCACATTCGGTAGAAAAAAATTGTTTGTCTCCAAAATTAACATTTCCACTCGCATTTTAAATTTTAGACCATTCTGAAAAACTTGCAATCCGTGTCTGTGTCTATCGGGTGTCTGCAAATCCTTGTAACAAGCTTAATTTCCAAAGTTTTCATGCTATTTTGATGACATTTTCAGGGAATGTGAGTGATAGGGTGCAGACGGTCCCCTATCAGTTTCATTGTTCCCCCTGTGCATGCGCATACGTAAATCCCACCAAGCATCATTTTCTCACACCCTAGTCGTCTATCTCGCTCAAATTTGGGGGATAGTCGGGGGACGATTTGAGCGTTTTACATCAATTTCAAGATAACCGTAACATTATTAGCTCCTGCGCCTCCGTGAATGGGAAGTCCTTGTAGCAAGCTTAATTTTCTTGACATGAAGTTGACATGATGGGGGTTATTGGGGCGATGTTCAAGCAACGTGCCAAAATGGTTTTGTAATAGTTACATTGTAAAATTGATTATGTCTATTTTGTGTTTCCTTTTCTCGAATTTATTTGGAAAATGAAGCTATTGCAATTTTTTTTAAAGCTTTTATTGCACCGAGTAGTCTCATTAACAATACAAATCTGACTTATATTACTACAATACACTATTCAGGACCTAAGATCTAAGAACCACAGCAACATTTGCAGACGACATTGCTGTCCTGGTAGTTGGTGACAGCAATAATGAATCAATATCAAAACTCAATAAGTCCATCTCCAAAATCAGTCTTTGGACAACAAAATGGAGGATCAAACTGAATGAGGCCAAGTCGGTGCACGTTGATTTTACCAACCGGAAGATTAACTACATCCCTGCTTTCCTCAACAACTTGGCAATTCCCTACGCGAATGAATCCAAATACCTGGGCATGACGCTAGACGCCAAGCTCAGGTGGAAGGAACATATCAAAAAGAAGAGGACAGAGCATTGAAACTTAAAAGGATGTATTGGTTAATCGGCCGACGATGACCATTGGTGACAAGCTGCTTCTTTGCAATCAAGTACCTACTCAAGTCAGTTTGGAAGTATGGAGCGCAGTTGTGGGGCTGCACAGCTCCAACAAATAGACAGATCTTTCAACGTTTCCAGAATTCTGTACTACGATGTATCACTGATGCGCTGTGGTACTTTCGAAATGAGGCATTCCACCGTGAACTTCAAGCTATTGCAATGGCTCCAAAAAATTAAAAATTTAAATTTTCCACAATTTTCTTCATCAGAATCTATTTTGAGGCATTCTGAGACGAAACCTAGAGTTTAAAGATTTTTCATATTTATGTGATATACAGGGTGTTCCAACAAATAAAGACCGTAATCTCTAAAACCGTAATTTCTGGGGTGAAAAAATATTCCTTTCAATCTTCATGTTTTTTTGTTCAAGGATCTCAAATATGACCACATTGCGCATTGCGCACGTGCGCAATCATGGGCAATTGACATCAACTTCGTTATTTTAGATGAGAACCCACATTTGTTATTGCAGATTTGAATCCTACTCGAAATTTCATGAAAAATTACCCATCACTCGATTTTTTAAGTACGCACAAACGGGCTCCGAAAATGCGCAATTCCACTCTAAAAGTGCAATAAATGTGAAATACTGAGTTTTTGAAGATATTCAATTGCCACATGTAATACATGATTTTGGGGTATTTTTTCGTGCTGAACCTCATAGTGATGTTCATTGATATTTGCTACACCATCTTGGGATAACACCGAAAAAATTGACCAGAATAGCACTTTTCTTACACATTTCCACAAAGCACAAAGCATACTAATGTGAAGGTTTTTTGGTGTTTTCCCAAGTTGGTTTTTAAAACAATGTAACGTTATAATACTATAAACTATAAAAATACGCTCATACGATTATGCTGCATTACTGGAACTTTTTAGCATATTTTTGTTGAAAATAAAGATGTTACAATGGTTACAAAAATTAAAAAAAAAAATTGTCATGGAATCCCGTTTTGAGGAAATCTTGAACGAATCCTGGAGTTTAACTTTTTATAAATATATATATATATAATCATTG
The DNA here is from genome assembly GCA_030762985.1 of Adelphocoris suturalis. Classification (NCBI taxonomy): domain Eukaryota; kingdom Metazoa; phylum Arthropoda; class Insecta; order Hemiptera; family Miridae; genus Adelphocoris; species Adelphocoris suturalis. The sequence goes on along the minus strand of CM061044.1, from coordinate 34,806,769 downwards.
AACTTATTATATAAGTCGCTTTGAGATCGAAGTTACATGTCTTACAATGAACAGAACCGTTCCAGAAGATCTCTGGAGTATTTCGCTTTTGTCGTCAGTGGGAGCTCAACCATTCAAGTTGTTGGTAGACCAGTAAAACCAAAGGATGTGAACCCAATATTGCTTACTGGAAGTTGAAGCAAGTATTGGTAAAATATTACGTGAGATGCATATTATTTGCCGAAAGACGAGCAAATGAATCATACCAGATGTTGAAGCAGAAAATAAGAGAGACAGGCACACTTGTGAACTGCTCGTTAAAATTACCTCTTGGAGTGTCAGCTGATGCCACTCTGAAACCAGTAGTGTTTGCTTCCAGAATTCTGACTCAAGTTGAGAAAAGTTATTCAGTTATGATAGAGAAGCCTTAGCATTAGATCTCTCCTAGGTAACCCCTCAAGGAATGTAACACCATAGAGTAATTTTTGAAATTTGGAATTCTGAGTGCGTAGCAAAAGGGGAAAATACCTATCTGTGGAATTTATAATTGGAATCTCGAAATTCTGTAACTGGTCCCTCCTAGAGTATCCCTTACTCAACGTGTTTCCATTTCCAAACTAGTCCTGATCCGTGGCAAAGGGGCAAAGTTTCGATTTTGAATATGCACACAACTTCAGGGTAGTGGACGTGTATCCTATAATGGTTACCGTTGAATACTAGGTAGCTAGGTAATCTGTAAACTACTTCTATAACTCCAATACTTCCAGTAACATTTTCAACAACCACCTCCACTCTATCAGTGATCTATTTCTTCTGAATGCGTTGATAGCACAAAATGGGCAAAAAGTAAATACAGTTATGTAACACAGTGTTGCTAGATACGAACTTTTATTCGTATTTTTACGAACTTTCGATCTCACGAACCGATTTTTGAGTTCGATTTTTTTTTTCAGTTTTATAGATTTTTTCAGAAAATATTGATGACGTTTGGTAAATTTTTCAGCTTAATATTGTATATTTATTATTGTTCTAGTTCATCGTTGAAAGAAGTCTTTTGGCCTCTTGAATTCATCATTGAATACACTGACCAGCCGAATTCTTTTGGTTTCTTTTAAAATTTATCCAATTCATGGCCCCCCCTCACCACCCACCGTGAAAAACAGTGAATCATGACTTTGTTTTTGGACAATGTATTACCACATCCACATTTCAATGTTTTTCCATGAAGAGGGGAAAATTAGTATGATATGTTTTCTTTAGAAACACATGAGAAAAAGAATCCTTGGGAAACACATTTACAAAACCTATACATCAAAATACCGATAAGGGCAAAAGGAAACCAAAACATCTATATATTAAAATTAATAATGGACATTGTCTATATTTTTAAATATTATAATTAATGTTATTTATTAGTCCGTGGTCAAGAAAGTTAGGTACATATATAAGATACCGTATACCTACTGTGAAACATGATTTTACCTCTGTTGTCGGTAGTAGAGACTCCCAACATATTATGTTGAAATTATTAATTTCAGCTTCCTTGGGTGAACAGGAAAGAAATGAGCTCTCTCAGCTGATCAGGAACGAGCCTCTCATTTCAATTGTCTCTTAAATATACCAGACTATATAGAAAGAAAGGGCACCATCTACTGCCTAATCCTCACATTCTCTGAAAATTTCATCAAAATATCTGATAAAAACTGCAAGTAGAACTGATGGGTGTCTCAAGGATTTGTGGACTCACACACACGAAACCAAAGTTGTTCAGAACGGTCTGAAACTTGAAATGTGAGTGGAAATTTGGATTTTGGAGACAAAGAAAATTTTCATCTCCCGAAAGTGAAAACTATGCTTTCGCTATTTATAGCTAGACTCAGAAGCAAAAGTTGTGTATGTGTGTAAGTGGTGTGTGTGTGCTGCTTGCCCTTAGGGGCTCAAGCTGGGAGGTCGCCCGCACTGCTGCTGACCTTGACTTCGTCAAGCAGCAGTTGCTGTGGTGTGACCGAGCAACACCAACTGCTCCCAAACCCAGCTCATCTGCTGAGTTCGCTGCTGCTCTGCATGAATCAGTAGATGGTAAAGAACTCCGACAGTGCTCTGAATCCCCATTTTCTTCCCAGTGGGTGGAATGGGCTTCAGAGGGCATTGGGGCCCGCGACTATCGCCATTTTCACGCCGTCCGGGTGGCTACACTAGCCACCTCCGGTGAGGTGTTCCAGGAGTAGTCGCGGGACAGTAGACACCCTATGCCTTGCCTGTCTGGGCAAAAATGAGAATTTGCATCATGTGGTGCAGCAGTGTCCTCGTACTCACGGTGGCCGCATTTTACGTCACGATGCGGTTGCCAAGCAGATAGCAGGCGCTTTATCATCCAACGGCTGGAATATCGAAAGAGAGAGACTATACCACATGCCGAGTGACGGGGGCAAGAAGCCGGATATTGTTGCCGTAAAGCCCGATGGGTCTGCAATAGTCCTGGATGTCCAGGTTGTCAGTGGCCGCGTGGACACGGAGCAGACTCGGCGGGCAAAAAGGAACAAGTATGATAGAAATGATCTGCGGCAAGCGATTTCCGTGCTAAAAGGAGTGGAGACCAATAACATCAGGGACATGGCTGCGACCGTGTCATGGGGCGGGGTGTGGTGCGGGAAAAGCGCGACGGAGATACTCGAGTTGGGCATCTCGGCGGGAGTGCTCCCTGGTATCACCACCCGCGTCCTGAGGGGTTCTTACTTGAATTGGTGGTCATTTTATAGGCCTTTCATGTCACTCTTCTTCGACATCCCTCTGCAACTTCCCTTATCCCTAGAGCCGGCGTCGGCTAAGCCTGAGCGTCCTCACCACTTTTTTATTTATTTATTTATGTTCTCAAAATAATGGTGTGCCCCCTCCACCTTGTGTGTGTGTGTGTGTGTGGAGAGGGGGGGGGGGTAGAAGTAACAAACTTTCCAGTAAAAAAATTTACTATCCCCCCCCCCCCCCCCCTTGGTGTTTTTCGGGAATTGAACATGTAAAATACATCCTAAGTACGATTTACGTTAATTAAATGTGGTAAAAAAAAACATTGGGGGCAGCTCTTAATTTTTGCCAAGGCGAAAATTTCTTAAATTCTGCTCTATATTGTTAATTTTTTGAAATTCTTAGAAAACTGAGAATTATCTAATCCTTCAATTTCTTGTGTACATAAACTGAAAGAGGGGAGTCTGTAGAATTCACAGCACTAGCGAACGTTTGAAAAACTCTCTATTTTAGTTAAGTAATTCCGTACTGAAAGTGGGGGCAGAAGTAAAGATCACTCTAATGAAGTGGACATTGTCAAGCTTTCAATAAAAAATTGCTCCGGGACGTGCCAAGATAAGTAACAAAGTAGAATTTGGCCCAAATTGACCCCCTCCTGACCTCAACCTATCGGCTCAAACTTAATTGCTTTTCACATCCTGTAAGGAGCATGCCCATGCATTCTTTATAAGCTAAAACGAGGCGTCAAAAAGCAAGTTTTTTTTAATTTCTCATATTTTTCTCTATTTTTGCCTATTCAATTCTACCAGTTCCTCTTAGCCAAGTACGATGAAATTTGAAACAGGCTTTCACGAACTTTCGATCTCACGAACCGATTTTTGAGTTCGATTTTTTCAGTTTTATAGATTTTTCAGAAAATATTGATGATGTTTAGGATTGATTAGGATTTGGAGCCACTACGACCAAGTCCTGATCAATTTGGTGAATTAAAGTCTCTCCCCTTCACCCTAGGAAGTTCAAATTTGATAGCGAGACGCTCTGAGACATCAAGACACGAATAAACTCAGGAGCTCCTTCCTGTTCAGCTGAGTCAGCTAAATTCTGTTTACGCAAGAAAGTTGGAATTTGATAGGGAGATTCTCTGGGACGAATGAAATGATGAGATCTCTTCTAATCAGCTGAGTAAGCTAAATTCTCTCCTTTTCAACCTCGGAATGTGAAATTTGATAGATATTAGCTTGTCTAGGGCATTAAGAGACAAACAAAATCACGGGTTCTCCTGATCGCTATGTGAGCTAAATTCGCTGCTGTTCACCCTAGGAAATTTAAATTTGACAGGGAGCATTTAACGGACAACTAAAGTCGAATGAGCTCCATCCTGAGCCTCCCGTAGATTCCAACCTTTTCCTCCTAAACCACCTCAAACGTGTGTGTCTCCCCAAAAATACGCTCCCCGTACAAAAGATATGTCAAGCCACAAAATTAATACATGATGTCATCCATTTTGCCAATAGTCGGACCGCCGTCTCGTATTACAGCGCATTCGTTCTCGCACTCTTTTTGACTGCGTTTGAGAGTGAGACGCTTTTTCAACGGCTCGGCCAATTTTCGCCAATAAACACGATTGCTGTTATCTAAATGTGGTAGGGGATGTAGATGTAGATGTAGATAGAAAAATTCTCAGGGTGGGGGTTTTGAGCCCCCAGCACGGAAACCTGTTGGCTTATTGTACTTTCCTGAGAGGTTTTGTTTAATCGAAGAGACTCAGTCCCCTGATGAGGGGTGGGAGGCCCTTGATTAATCGTTCGCTCTGAATAGAGCTCATAGGAGTTTGGGCCCCAAAGAGTTCAATTCTGCGATGGGTGAGTGTAGGGCACTCGAAGATTATGTGGGATGCCATTTCATCAGTCTCCTCATATAGCCTGCACAGGGTTGAGCTTTTTGATACCCCTATGCGATGTAGGTGAAATCGTAGGGGTGCAAAGCCGGCAATAAGACCAACCATTGTTTTTAGTTCCCTACGGTTTTTCTAAGTAGCCCTTAAGTAATTTCGGTGTTGGGTTCAGCCACCATAAGTTTAATGTGGGCGTGTCCATCTTTTAGTGGGTTGTTTGTTGACCCACGTGTTGATGATTCTTCTGAAGGTAGTTTTTGGTAAACCGACTGCTGGCTCAGGCCCTACAAATGGGGTTTGGGAGCCCAGCGAGCTCGTGAGCCTTTTCATTACCAATGATGCATCTATGCCCCGGCACCCACTCCAGGCGAACCCGGTTATGTTTGGCTAGGTTGTTGAGGGTTTGCATGCAGCGAACCCCAGCATCCAGCTCGGGATGAGATGGTTGGAGCCGTGAGCCATTAGTGATTTTATCGACGCTTGTCTGTCAGAGAGGATGCGGACGTGGGCTTTTTTATGCCCCCTCCTAAGACTCTCTACAGCTGCAATGCTGCAATGCTGAATGTGGTAGGGGAATGTCTCATTTAAACAGATTTCCCTAATTTTCATTTAATTTCTTTATAAATTGATTTCTATTCAACCCACGACCTCCGCATTGCAGAGTTCTACAAATTTAACACGAGACCAGTACGAAGTACGTAACACTGATTCGTACCTTTCTAATCCCATTTTGTGGAACGATGTCATTTGCATTACGTATACTTCTGACAAATGCAGAGCTAAAGTGCGCTGTAAAGAGCGCTGTATTAATCCACAGTATCATTAAAGGGTGCACATTCCCATATAATTTATTATAAAAAATGAAATATACTATTATTCAACATTGGGAAAATATCTTCAGTCTCGGTGAGATGTGTGAATCCACCACCTCACTTACCAGTACGGTTGGGCGTTAGGCGAAAATCGGCCAAGCCCTTGAAGAAACGTCCCACTCCCAAACGCAGGAAAAAAGTGCGAAAATGAATGCGCTGCAATAGAAGACGGCGATCCGACAAATAGCTTGGCCCAAATTAGATGATATCATGCATTTTGCGGTTTTGGATCTTTTGTACGTCTTAAGTGGGAGGTTAATATTACGAGTTTTTTCGTCAATTTTTTATGACTATTTTTTTGGTTATTTTGACATGAAATATTATGTCTTTTCGATGGGGGTTGTTCTAAATATTCTTTTACCCGTTCCGTTACACAAAATGTTACCACAAATTTCTGATGATTTTCACTTACAACCAAAGATTTATAGGGAAATGTAACTGCTGTAGTTTTCATCTCACAAGAATCGTTTTATTCGTTGAAAAGATCTCGATTTACCTAAACCGTTGAAATAATGAAAGCCGTTGGAAATAATAGGCTTTAATCAGCGAAAAACTCCTACATACAAAAACGGAATGAATTAAATTAGAGAATGGTAAATTAGTTGTGGTACTAAGCAACTCGCTGAACAAGTGTAATTATAACTACTAGACTATAACATTATGTGAATCAATGGGCAGTGCTTGGTAAACAATCTGAGGTATCAGCGTGGTCGAGTGAAATATTGTTTTCATCATACAAGTGTTCATTCTCAATTAATTTTGTAAACATGATTGCAACCACTATTGGAACATTAAGATACGATTGAAAGAATGGGATCTTTCCTGACCAGCTGAGTGAGCTAAATTCATCGAATACTTTAGTAAGCATCGTCCTCTTTTTTAGATAACGACCTATACCTTCAATGTAAATTATGTTATAAATAAAGATACCAAAGGACATGTTTTTACAGTTGATTAATAGTTTTAAACGAGAAAACTCAATAGAAATAATGCGTAAATTCATAAATAGCTATTTAGCAAATGAAAATAAATCTATTGAAGTCGTTCAAAAAATTTGAAAAACGTCTGCCAAGTTGAGTATGGCACATAGCTTCCTCGTTTAGCTATCATGAATGTATAGCTCATTGAAAAGTTTTAAATGATCTTGAAAAATTCCATAGCCGAAAAGAGTAAATCAAGAAGTAGCGTGAAATGTCATAATTGGTCGATTAAGAAACAAAAAAATGATACTCAATGTAATTTACGTTTGTGCAAGCGCTGAATGAACTGATGAGCTGAAAACAATGAAATAGGTACGGGACCATCTACAACCTAAACCGCGCATTCTCTGACAATTCATCGAAATCGGATGAAAACAGTGGAAATTAAGGTCGTTACAAGAATTTCACATAGGCGCACGTGCAGTAGCTATCTATATATATATAAATCAATTGCTGTTCGTTAGTCTCGCTAAAACTCGAGAACTGCTGAACCGATTTGGCTAATTTTGGTCTTAAATTATTTGAGGAAGTCCAGAGAAGGTTTAAAAGTTTTAAAATTTCAAATTTGCCCCATAGGGGGTGTTTTAGGGGAGGAGGGGGGAATGGGGTATATTTGTCATCACTGAACAAACTGGGGATTTGATTGTCGAGTAAAATTGGATTACTCCATGTCAAGTCAAAGACTACTTTTTTCAAATTTTTCAAATCTGACCCACAATGGGGGGGGGGGGGGGGGGGGGGGTTAAAGCGTTTCGAACGTCACTGAACTAACTGGGGATCTGAGTTGGCTAAGTAGGAATATGTTTGGAGTATTCTAACTTAAATCACAGGCTACTTGAAAATTTTCAAATCTAACCACTAGAAGGGGGTGTTTTAGGTTATGGGGGGGGGGGGGGTATCTTTGTCATCACCGAACGAACTGGGGATTTGATTGTCGAATATGTTTGGATTACTCTAATTCAAGTCAAAGACTACTTTTTTCAAATTTTTGAAATCTAACCCAGTGGGAAGGGGAGGATTTTTAAAGTCACTGAACCAACTGGGGATCTCTCAGAATTACTTCAACTTGGGTCACAGGCTATATGATAATCTTCAAGTCAACCTGTGCAACCATCGGGTGAACCAGCTAGTTAATGATACAATCATGTTGAAATTGATATGGGATGATCAAGTTATCTTCTTCCAACTATCATCCAAATTTAAGCGAAATCGAACGACTAGAGTGTGAAAAAATGGAGCGTAATGGAATTTTGTTTGCGCATGCGCAGAGTGAAGTACTGATTTGGCGAAAACGGAACTGACAGGAAACTGTCTACCCTCTAGCCCAAACATCCCCTGAAAATTTCATCCAGATCGGATGAAAACTGTGGTAAATAATCTTGTTACAAGGACTTGCTGACACACACACACACACACACACAGCCGCGGAACCAAAGTTGTTCAGAATGGTCTAAAAGGTAAAATGCAAGTGGAAATTTTGATTTTGGAGACAAAAATCTATTTTCACCCGAATGTGAAAACAATGCTTCCGCTACCTTTAGGTAGACTCAGAAGCAAAATTAAATTTTTCAAAATTTTCTTCATTGGAATCCGTGTTGAGGCATTCTGAATCGATTCCGGGAGTTTACAATAACTCTCCTTAGACTTGAAATAAGTAATTCGTTCTTTCGAGAAAAAATAGCAAGCATTACAAAAGGAAGGATGAGTTTGTTAGACAGCATTTATCAAACTCAATATAATTTGAGCCATTGCAATACCTTCATTTTCTACGAAGATTCTCTAAAAGAAAACAAAAAATAGACATAATCAATTTAACAATGTAATTTTCGCAAAATCATTTTGGCAGGTTGCTTGAACATCTACTCAATGACTCCCATCATATCAACATCATCCGATAGGCACCAATGGCGATTGAACTCTCTTTGGATTTAATCTCACTTTCTTTCTTTTAACTGTCCAGAATGATTTGATAACTAGTGAATAGTGAAAGAACATTACCTGGTGAAAGCTGATCCGTTAGAAGATTAAATTATTAGCACGGTGGTCCTCGATCGGATTTGACCTCAAAGTGCTTGCCCTTCAAATTTTCTTTCAAAATGTGATTTGGGAATATGTTAGGATTATAAATCAGCAAAAACTGAAATCAAACATTGAGCCGTTTTTTTAATTCAGTTTTTAACTTTTTATTTGATACTTTAATCATAAAAACACGCTATTATGGCCAAAATTCAGAGAAAAATATTATTTATTATTATTATTTATGTGTCATTATACAATAGAATCTTATCTTCATCTAGTTTCATAGTTCTGACCTATTTTGTGATCAAATATCATTAGAAAAACAAAATAACTACATTTTATTGAACAAAATAATGATTATATTTGCAGGAAGCTCTTAATAAATGCATGTGAGTATGCGTGTAGTATGTGCGTGTATGTCTATGTTTACGCTTGTGTGTGAGTTTATAATGATTCATTTTATAAATTTTAACATAAAATATACAGGTATCTAAATTGAATAGAAAATAAAAATAATGGCATTTCAACAGTTTGCATATGCAGAGAATTATATTCGCATACAGCTCTTTATAAACGTTGTCCATACTCAGGATTGATTCGTGATACTTTATATTTGGCCCACGTCGCAGAAAAATCATGATGCACGGCCTCCATAGCCTGCTCACTGTAAAAGCCGAGGCCATTTCCGTGTTTGGTACAAAATTCTTCCACAAGAAAGAAAACCGTGTGAACTTTTGGAGTGACTGGAATATCCAAAGATAAATACCTATGATGCTTTGAATTCATTGATATATTCAACGAATTTCGGACCCAGCCTGACTGAGAAAGATGCTTTGACATCTTCATTGAACTTCTGGAAAGCATCAACGTATTTTAAACAACTTATGCTACAGTTTGAACAACGCAACAAATCAAGTTTCTGTAGCAAAATGCGGTAACTATTTCCTTTGAACGCAGGGCTCCCATGGGTCGTTTAACTCTGAAAACTACGGCGCTCTGTCCGAAGAAGAACTTCGGCTTCAAATTCTTTGGACAAGAGTTTGGGAGACAACAAGGTGTTCTGAATACATTTTATGTTAAAATGTATATAATGAATCATTATAAACTCACACACTAGAGTTCACATATACACACACGCACATACTACACGCATACACACAGGCGTTTATTAAGAGCTTCGTGCAAATATAATCATTATTTTGTTCAATAAAATGTTGTTATTTTTGTTTTTCTAATGATATTTGATCACAAAATAGGTCAGAACTACGAAACTAGATGAAGATTCTATTGTATAATGATACATAAATGATAATAATAAATGATATTTTTTTTAATTTTGGCGATTATACCGTGTTTTCATGATTAAAGTATCAATTAAAAGTTGAAAACTGAATAAATAAAAAAAAAAAAAAAAAAAAAAAAAAACGGCTCAATTCTTGATTTCAGTTTTTGCTGAACTATAATCCTAACATATTCCCAAATCATATTTCGAAAGAAAATTTGAAGGGCAAGCACTTTGAGGTCAAATCCGATCGAGGACCACCGTGTTAGGTATTTAACTCAGTTGAATATTGATTGATTGCGTTTATTTATCTGTACAAAATAGGACCGGTGGTCCTCTCTGCCTTTCATACAGAAAATGTGTATACATTGACAAATAATACAAAATTATAATCAGACTTCAATATGAAAAACAAATTATAATGAACAACAAAATGAGCATTTATTTTCTTCACTTGCTAAATTAAAATATTAGTTTGTAGTGGTTTCGTAGGTGGCATCCATTATGTATACCAATTACAGGATAAACATTGCATAAATAAATTATACATTTATATAGATTATACATTAGGTTGATTATAAATTTTCAATATCACTGTTATATATAGTTAATAATTCTTTGAAACTTCTGCTTAAATATATTTAAAGACGAACGGCTATTAAATGATTCCATAAATTCATTGTGGATTTGAACCGCATGTATTCTAAAGTGTGAATAAATTATCTACTGTCCTATGATTCGGTACTACTAACATCTTGGCGGCTACTCGGGTATTCCTTTCATGTATATCAGACATGTACTTAAATTCATTGAATAAATAATCTGGCGCATCTTTTTTTTAATGTTCGATTTGATAAACTTAAGAATTTTCCGTGCAGGTATTTCGATCCGTCGAGGTACCCGGAGCGGGTCCGTCCGGAGGAGCGGGTGTTGTACGCCGATCGGGACGGGACGCCTCCGGACGTCCGGACGGACTACATCCCGGACCAGGAGATCCGGAACCTCCTCTACCAAGTGGACAGCCTCTTGTCCGAACAGTGCACCGCCAACGTCGATGCCCAATGGGCCTTCGAGACCAACATCAACGAGGCCACTCAACTCCAGGCTGTAAGTACCCGTATTCTCTAATATTGATAATAATAACATCAATAATAATATTTTCGAAGAAAATTCAGCTATTTCAGTTGATCCAGAAATTTATAGATAATATTTCCCAAAAATGTACGAACTAAATCACTGGCGACGAAGTTGTGCAAACCCATTTCAAAACGGCAATTAGTGAAAAACGTTGTCTATTTCCACGAAATATAAAGAGTTACAATGTTAAATCGATTTCGACGGTTGAGCCATCATCAGTAACAAACAATAACTGAAGACACAGCTTTTATAGTCGCAGGTGAAGGGAGATTGAATCCCATTGGTCAAGAGAAAGGAAAGGTGAGGGGCAGGAGGTACAACCAATTAAGTGCAAACAAAGTGACGAAATGACGTTGAATATTGCGGTCAAACTAGTAGGAAATTCAGGGAAAGAATAGACGAGCATCAGGAGGATTTCAGGGAAAATAAGGGTAAGTCTACATTTGCAAAACATCTTAAGGAATCCAATCATAGTTACAATTTTGATTTGACAGATAGACAGTTTGTAGAATTTCTTCATTTTTGTCCAAAGGGAGGTATGTTGAATGTACTTGAAAATTTTGAAATTATCAAAAGTGACAGATCCGATAAATGTTTAAATGAGGATATACCTCAATATATTTCACCACTGATAAGTCCATTTCTATAAAGCTTGGAATTATCCCTTCACACTGTTGAAACCATATTTAGTTATTTTTCCCCCTTTCACTTCATCTAATTAGCTATAATCCCCCGTCACTTTGTTTGCACTAATTGGTTGTACCTCCTGCCCCTTTCCTTTCTCGTGACCAATGGGATTCAATCTCCCTTCACCTGCGACTATAAAAGCTGTCTACTTTCTAATGTGTCTTCAGTTATTGTTTGATGGCCTAACTGTCGAAATCATTTAACATTGTAACTTTACATTTCGTGGAAATAGACAACTTTCATTAACTTCCGTCCCAAAAATTTCTTCACGGAAATCAGTTTTGAGGCATTTAAGTTGTGATTCACAACTGTATACGTTCACAACTTTACTAATGCACAGGCCATTGTATTGCTGTACAAGTCTCTTGTTGACTGCATATTGGATATGCATCAGTCGTATGGCGCCATCACTATACAGCGTACAAGGACCGAATCGAAAAGGTACAACGCAAATTTTTGCGTTACTTTGCTTTCAAGCTTGGGGTACCCGTCGAGGATTTGATTTTCCTTCCTTTCTGACAGTTGTGGTTTGGCCTCACTTGAGCACAAACGAGTTGTTGCTGATCTTGCATTTTTCCACTGGCTGGTCAATGGTTCCCTTGACTGTTCTACCCCGCATAGTAAGGTTTCGTTTGTTTGCTCCAGTGTTCGTTGGTTCTATATGATATTTTTAACCTTAGATTTGTTCGCACAAACCACATTCATCAGCATATCCCACTTATCAGAATGCCCCGCTTGGCAAATTTTTTGCTACAAGCCCAGCCAAGTGCTGATATTTTTCACAATGCATTGAATTCGTTTAAGGCATTTGCAGATAACTACAGATTTCAGGCATTTAATTTTAATTAATCAAGTAATTGGAATCACTTTTTTGGTATTGTGTAACTGCTGATAATTTATTTATTTATTTATTATTTATTAATTAATTGATTTATTTTTTCGGTAAGTCATTGAATTTGTTCGATAATTATCATTTAATAATGCACATTCTCTAGCGAATGTTTATTTTCTTTCTTTAATTGGCCCGTTCATTGATTAATAACTTAATGAATTATCCCGGTATAATTCGCACTACTAAAATAAATCCAAAAATGCCCAATCTCATTAAAGGAAAATGCCACACCAATCTAGACAGTCGCCCACAGGCCAACATTGACCAAAACTGATAAAACTGGCTCACTATTCTTATTTCTAATTGGAACAGATAGGATCTTACGCCAGATTCTTGCCCTTACAGATTAGGTTTCTATGCTACATTTCATCCCTAACTCGAATTTTTACGCCTCTTCAAATGATCATCCAATGCATTTACTGCTTCTTGCTGTCCCTTTGTTGATGCTTCCACTGAATATGCAACAGCTAGAATCGCCGTAGTATCCGTAGTTTCTAAAATGTTCCTAGTATAGAGGGGCTTCTCCTATTGCTAATTTTCCAAGTTGGATAATGACAACGGTCTGAGAAATAAATCATTCATATAACGGAAAAATTTGTTTCACAACTCACTGAAACTCGGCAAAAAACTATGCCTGCATGACATTGTGTCAGGACTCAACTTTAACCCGATTTCTAATGTTTGAATGGCTCTTCCGGATCGCTGTACATTCGGCCATATGCATGTAAATGAATTGAATGAATGAATGAATCAATGAATGAATGAATGAATGAATGAAAGTAAGTTTTATTCCGAGAAACAGTAAATTACAAAAACGAGTATACATAATATATGGTAATATGGAACATACACCTTAACCATAGGGCGGGCCCTGTGCGGTTAAGGGGAGATGCTAGAGCTAATTATGAATATAATACTCATTAATTGCATAATAGGAAGAAAAAAAAATCTATATACTTATTTAATTACAGTTTTCTGGTTACACTGTTTCCTTCTGTTATTGAGGAGAAAGAGGATCAAAAACTAAACTATCAATTCATTAGAAAATAATAATAAAGGGAACTGACATGATAATTAGTGGATAATTCAATTAACATAAATGTTTGTAAGAAGAGTTTGGCAGTTTTCCAACCCATATTGGATTAGCCACGAGAAAACTTTCTTTTTATAATCCGAACGAGTAAGATTGGAGGGGGATCGCAAATTTTCAGGCAAGGAGCGAATTAAGAATGGCATACAATAGAAAATGTGTCTAGAAGTACTCCATATACGAGTTTTCGGTGCAGGAACTACAGCTTGTGTAGTGAACCGGAAGGCGTACGGAGTGTTTTTAGAAAAATTGAAAAATTCCGGGTGTTTGTGGAAAAAGGTGAGCGCCGACTTTATATACAACTGATGGACTGAGAAAATACGGATATAGTTGTACAGATCTACTGTAGTAAATCTACGTGGTTTTTTTATCATTACTTTGAGAATGGATTTTTGAATGACATTCAGTGGATTCAATACCGCTGAAGTGGCTCCTCCCCAAGCAATAATTCCGAAGCCAATGATGCTCTGGACAAGTGCCTTGTACACAAAAATTAAACTTTCCTTCCCAAGACATCCTCGGAGGTTGTAAAATAAATAAATAAATTTTCGAAGTTTGTGAATCAACGTGGAGACATGGATGTCCCACGTTAGATCCTCGTCAATCATTACTCCCAGGTACCTCACAGACTCAACACGCTCCAACTCCGGACATGCGCACACACAGGAATCGTACATTCTGCTAGCACCACATAAATGCAACTTTATTGAGGCAGAAATGGATTTTTTTGAAGGGGATTAGGAAAACACGAGGTACTTAGTTTCTTTTACATTTAGGCTCAGAGTATTATTACATAGCCATTGGAACGTGCGATTCATATCACTGTTAGTAGTGTCAAATACCTCTTCCCAGGTGTCGCCCTCGCATAGGATTGCTGTGTCATCAGCGAATAAGTATAAGGTACCCTGGAGGTCCAGATTTTCGAGTTGGTTGATAAAAATCAAGAAGAAAATTGACGCCAAGGTACCACCCTGAATCACACCAAAATCAATAGGTCTTTCAGTACTATCAATGTCTTCTATAGTCACTATTTGCTTCCGTTCATTGAAGTAACTGATAACCCATTCCAACTCTAATCCTTCAAAGCCATAGGCAGGTAGTAATGTTACCAATAAATCCCAGTCGATCGAGTCAAAGGCTTTGGCCATATCTAGTGTTAACAAAATTCCCTTTTTTCCACGATCCACGAAAATAACGTAGTACCTAATTACTTCCGCATAAAGTACCACTATTGATACCACTGATATAATTTCTATGAAATTCCTTTTTCAAGAAATCGAGTCGTTATAATTTCATCAAGTAAGAATGGACAGAGAAGCGTATGTAGGTATTTTATTTTTTATTTATTTATTTATTTTTTTTTTTTCGTTAGAGAAATCTATAATAATAATGTACTATAGACTCAGCTTAATAATTAGGTAGATACCAGTGATCTACTCAGAAGGGCTATCTAATACTGAAATCATAAACCGTCATGCGATAATTTGTATCATCAGATTTTTTCATCCCTATTATTAATCTTAATAGCAGGTTCGATTATAGAAATTATGGAGAATGTATCACTATTGCGTATTAAATCTTTTATAGAGATATCGGAGAAGAGAAAGATCTACAGAGCGGCGTTTGACGGCCGCGCATCGGAAAGTAAAGAAGCCGCACCGGTAATTTCGATGTCCTTTTGTTAGTTGGGAGGAGGAGAGAGATTTCCCACACCTTGAGATTGCGAAATATGTGTGAGATGATGAACCTTGGTGGAGGAGGACGGTCGATCAGCTGGCGGACGCACAGCGAGGCTGAGAGGGAAAATCCTATCGTGCAGTAGGTCCTAATGATCGGGTTTTAGTATGAAACTTGGAATCAGTCTCATAAAATCGTATGAATCGCAAAGAGGGATAACGATAAAACACCATTTTTCTCCATTGGGAGATTTCAACGACGCCTGTAGCATTCGGCAAATATTAATATGTCCCTAAGTCTTTTGAGATAGAAACGATGATTTTCCGGAGAAATTAAGGGGCAAAGTTTAGGGCTGTAGGAGAAGATGGGTGAAACTACCGGAGCGCACAGGGGAAAAACGATTTGAATCCAGTAGAAGTCTATTGTGTTGTTTGTTCAAGTTCAATTCTGATTTGGGTTGAAGGATCACTAAAACGTTTAGCTCGGAACACGCTAGTACCAGAACGTATCGCTAAAAAAAACTAGACTTTTTCGAGTGACAAAATCGCGAGACTAAAGTTTGTCCAACAGTCGCTACCTAAGCATATTTGCACCACACTTGGTGGCTCATATTCATACCAACACCGTTCAAACAATATTATGTCGATCATGGCGGTCAACGGTTTAGGTTATTTGACAAAACTAGCACACTAACTTCGCAGCAACTCTATATCGCAGCTTTCAGAGTATTCATTAGAAAATTTTCTGCAGCAATCTTAAGTACATGAAATACAATTGTTTTTACTCACTTCACAAACTTTTGGAGGTCCTCGTCAGCGAAAAAATTCAGTTTTCGTACTACTCCAACCCAAAGACTTGAAGGAACACTTTCAACTTTGCACTGACTTCTTTTAACAACCTGTGGAACAGATTAGACCCCCTCCCACCAGTGTGGAGCATCCCCCGTCTCCCCCGCCTGGGATGCCCATATTTATCTCTGCCCGTTTTCGCACCCTCTCCTCTACTAAAATTCAGTTAAAATTTGCTTAAAAAATCGATAAAACTGCAAAAAGCTAAAATTCCAAAATCTTTTTTTTTTTTTTTTTAATGGAAGCTTATTAGTTGGAATATGTTTAATGCAATAAAATCAATAGTTAACAATTGCTTTTCATTCCAAAAGCTCAAATGTCAGAACAATTTAACAGTATAGAATACGATAATTTACGAAAATTCGCTCATAAGATCGTGCTGTTAGACGAATTTTTTTTCTTTTAGTTTCCTATTTTGTTGTTATTTATTACACGTTTGTATAGCTATTTTATAATGGAAAGCGAATCAGAGCTAAAGCTAAAGTGCAGTAACAGCCATAATGCGGCAATTACTGCATTTTAGCGTTGTATTGTAAAATTATTTGGCAGGCTAGAATGCAGTATCGACCTTTAAGGGGCAAATAGTGGTTAAATACCATTTTTAACGCATCATGACGATTCCTTTATCTTATTCAGACAGCACACGTCGACACTTTTGACGATAAAAACAACAAGTTTTTTAAAGGTGGTTTCTCAAGAAAACTAAGTTTTGGAGTTACTGCACTTTTACTAAGCAGGGCAGTATAGCAATAATAGACTTTCTCATACCTCACTCAACTGATCTAGGTTGGTTTTTGTCAATTAATTAATTAGGTACTTTCATTGATCAATAATGAACCAAAATCGTCACGAACATCTCAATTCTCAACTCTCATTCCAAAAACTTATCCATTTTAATATATGTGTCTTTTGTAATAGGCAAAATAGGATTCTAATAATGTATTCCGTTTCTTATTATCTGCAATTCACCAAAGTTGATGACAACCATTTATAAGTTATTTATTCAATGCCCTTGAACTGTGAGGTGATGTGCAGGGCATTGACACCGCGTCAACTTGATGGTGCTGTTTTTAAAACTTCAAGTCATTTCTCCCACGATATTGTGTTACATTTCACAGCCTCATTACTGCCATTCCTTTTAAATACCTACCCACTGAAGACTAAATATGCTAATATGTGAATTTTTCTTTTTCTTGCAAAAACGAAACTCTATATTAGACCATAACAGCTACAGCTGGGCCGGATCCGTTAAAAACGTCGGGTAAGTAAATACAAAGCTTCGAAATAAACTACCTTCAAAAACTAAATATTCGTAATTTTTGTAGATATTGCTCGAAATAAAGCTACGTTTTTGCCACTCAATTTTATATAGAGTCTGCATCTGCAATAAAAATTTGAGGTTTCCATTCGAAATAACAATGTTAGTTATACCCTGTGTAGCTGTAGATTGGGTTTTCATTCAGTTAAAAGCCCACAAGACAGTAAAATCGTCAATAACGATGAATAGATTACAATAAAACATACGATTTTATAGACAAAATAATTAAAATAAGGGTGCAAATATAAAGGAGAAAGAAATTATACTTGCGAACAACTGGGCATATAATAAATACTTTAAAAAAGATGTTATATACTTTGATAATTTGTACAGTTCAGCGTCTCTCAATATTGACTTAAGTTTTTTTCCTAAATACTCCACCAGGCAGTTTTTGTAGCTCGGGTAGAAGAAAGTTGTAGAGCCTGGGTCCTATTTTGTCTTCGGAGCTACCTGTCATCGTTTTGCTGAGGCGGACTGGTGGTGGGCATAAATTGTTACGCCTCTGAGTATAAAAGTGGAGGAAAAAGGATAAAAGTGAAGGAAAAGCTCGGGTAGAACTACATTTAAAAAACGCTGCAAATTATTTCACAAAGGTTTATTATTTTTTCAATTGAGTATGATCGTAGTTTTAGTTGGCTTGCGTACGTCATAAGGCCCGTCCAGACTCCTCGGCGTGTCCTATTTCGAGTTGCCACAACCTATACTTCTATAATTATATACGCATGTTTATATTTCTCGATTTGAGCTCCTATCTATTCAAATAGTTATTGCCTTAATATCATATCTAAGTACGTAAGAAAAGTCGAGAGGATATGTTATTAAATATGCGTAGGAAAAACATTGGTATTAACACACAAATATGACCTAGAGAAAAACATATATATATTCATGCCTCGAAGGAACGCTGTACCCACCTCATGGTGCCGCGGTGTATTATATGGGTATAACACGTAAAAGTAATAACTATCCATTCTCCTACACCCCTCCACGCCCCTGGTCACTCCAGCCACCACAAGGTGCCGCGGCGCCTCTTCTCACTCCACCCCCCGCTCACCCCCCTCACCACCCACGTGACCCCCTGCCAAGCGTGCCAGGCGTGCGTCTAACACGTCTGACACTCAAATTCTCGAAAAAGACACTTTTTCGCCCGTTTTTGGCCCATAGCATCTATGCGAGTAAAGCGATCGGGATGGTTAAACGTTAGGACCAACTAGACCCCAAATGGAGTCTATGTGCGAAAGAACGGGTTTTTTAAGTCAATTCTTAGGCCTTTTATGGCCCGGACGGTGGACGGCGAACGGCGGACGGCGGATGGACATTTCAAATTTGGATTCTACGCACCTTGAAACGTAAAGTGACAAAGTTTGAGGGGGGGTTATAAAAATTTTTTGCTACACGATCACATAGGCTTATTATTGGAAATAATAAACTAAAATGGAGCAGAATGTCGCATCCTAGCTCAATCCGTTGGTAAGAAAGGTCAATTTTTTTATTTCGAAAAAGCTACGGGTGTTGACATAAAAATCTCATTTACCCCTTCCAAAATCCAAATACACTTTTCTCAACTTTTGACCACGTATCCAGAATCAGCACTGAATTGTCTTTAAGAGCAGACAATGTTCATATTTACTTACCTCTATTCAGACTCATTTACCATAAAACGCTAGTCATTTCAGAAATTGGGAATATAAAAAAGTTTACAAATCAGCCACTCACTCAAAATCAATCTTAGAGACCGCCAATTTTCACAAAAACTGCTTCATTTAGTATTCTTTTCAACATATAGTCAATTTTACTTTTACTTAGCTAAATATGGGAGAAAATTATGTTTTGATGTTGAAATACGTGGTTTGTTTGATGAAATCGTGGGTTTTCTTGGAAAATGACCATTTATGAACCTATAACTTTGGGGTTAGTTTCTCGTATTATTTTACGCTGAATCAAATGGTAACACTTGCGGATCTCTTCGAGTTGCATCCGTTATAACCGAGTTTAGCCTTTTAATAGCCGTCCCTTGAAACCGTCCCCACTTAACAGCTGTCTTGCTAGGTCTTCACTGGCTGCAGCTATAACACTTGAAATTTTGTCTTTATTTATTCCGTAAAATAAATCTTTCTCCATTCTTAAAAAGTAGGCATGACAAGAGCTTAAGGACATTAAATTGGGCAAATACAGGAAAAGTTCTGAAAAATCACTTAAAGGTTTTAAAAAGTCTAACAAGTAGGGTGTGGCACATAGCCTCCTCGTTTACCTATCATGAATGTATAGATCATTGAAAAGTTTTAAATGATCTTGAAAAATTCCATAGTCGAAAAGAGTAAATCAAGAAGTAGCGTTAAATGTCATAATTATTGGTCGATTAAGAAACGAAAAAATGATACTCAATGTAATTTACGTTTGTACAAGCACTGGATGAACTGATGAGTTGAAAACAATGAAATAGGTACGGCTTAGATTTGCTTAGATCTACAACCTAAACCGCGTATTCGCTGACAATTTCATCAAAATCGGATGAAAACTGTGGAAATTAAGGACATTACAAAGCATTTCGCATTGGTGCAGTAGCTATTAATGATACAATCGTGTTGAAATTGACATGAGGTAATCAAGTCATCTTCTACCAACAATCATCCAAATTTAAGCGAAATCGGACGACCAGAGTGTGAAAAAATGGAGCATAATGGATTTACGTTTGAGCACGTAGCATGCGTGATTTACGTTTTATGTATTAATTTGACAGCAATGAAACTGACACCACGTTATGTATCTGAAAACAGGGTTGAATGAGGAAAAACTACTAATGACAGCCTCACTGAACGCGAGGAATATGTACCTACTGATAAGAATATTTCACTTTTTGTATTGAGAAATTTCAGGTTTGAAAATTAATGAAACGAGTGAAATAATTGGTGAGTAGTGAGTTTGCATGAACTCGAAGACAAGAGGTTAGGTACTACCAACGAATTCAAACACATAGATTGAAATCTATTCACAGAATGAGTGGTTGCTGGTTCATTGTTCGTGGGTTAAGAACCTCAACATCTACATCTTTGTCCCGGAAAATAACCATGGCTGACGCACTTTATTTTATTTCCTATTTATTTATTTTTTCTTTTAATTTATTTATTTATTTATTATTATTATTATTATTTACGATGCATCGTAGATTTAAAACCCCGCAATACACAGTCCTTCTCAAGTACCCTCTGTACTTTGTCCATACACCCCCAGGGGTACATGTACCCCACTTTAAGAAACACTGTCTTAAAGTATCCATGTTAACTGTTATGAGTCTTCAGGAGAAATAGGGTTTCAATTGCTGAATCCTGTGCTATTTAGGCTTCTGTGCTGTACGTCTGGAAATCATAAGCATATACCACTGAAAAGAGCGTCAATTTAAACTTGCAGGACATTTGCAACAAATCATCATAAAGCCTGAAAAAAGGAGTGTTTTGGGTGGGTCCTAAAGGAACTTTTAAACTTAATAAAACGTAGACAAGGATCCGGCGGAGGTGATCAATCACATCACAAGTCAGCGTTCACCGATCATCAATCATGGACAGATGCGCGTATCGATCTCGTTCTGTCGCGGTCATTAGTCGAATTAATGGGAACGCAGCCAAGGTGCACCCCGATAGGAAATTTGTCGGGAAAAATCCCATTTAAACCGTAGGCACCAAGGTCGACATTGTCACGTCTGGTAATGGTTCATCTTTTATTTTTGTACTGAACCTGAGAACATCCATAGATAGTCTATTCATTTTATCAAAGACGACACGTATTCGTGGAAGTGTTAATTTAAAACAGGCCGCACCTCGCGGCATTATGTGCGATTACTCCACTAGATCACGCGGTATTGCATTACCTAGCGGAGGTGAGCGTGGGAAATCTCTGGAAGACGGTGTTGCTCTTCTCATCAAAATTGATCCTGCCATTACAATCAATGGAACAATTACCCAACAACTATAAATAGTGAATCATTGTAATTAGAGTTGCTAGCCGTGGTGTGAATGCATTAAGTAGGTATTGGACTACATTTTGAGGGTCTTTTCTGTTACATCATTTACAAACTATTTTCTATACAATGGGGATTGATCGGATTGATGATCCCCAATCATCAATAAATAGATAAGAATAGATCAGAATGCTGTGTATAGTTTGGTGGTCTGGATACTCGTAAGCTCGCATCTAAAAAATACAAAACATCAAGTAGTCAATCCCTTAGTAAAAATTCAGATTAGTTGGACATTTAGGTCAGAATGATGTGTATAGTTTGGTGGTCTGGATGCTCGCAAGCTCGCATCTCAAAAATATATAACATCAAGTAGTCAGTCCCTTAGTAAAAATACAGATTAGTTGGACATACAGGTCAGAATGAATGAATAGTAAAGAATTAACGGAAATATGCGGGGATATAACAGAAAAGGCCCCATTTTGAAACAAATGAAGGTAATATTTATAATTTAATATACAAAAGGTAGGTACTATATTTGGTAGTTGACCCGAGATTTAGTTTGGAAAAGAATCGGGTTGGCTCACCCCTGCTGTCGTAAAGTGGGATGAAATGCGATTCTGGGCGAATAATATTTTCTTTATGGGCAAAGTTCACGCTGATTCATTTGATTTATTTAATACATACGGGAAAGCTCAATTACAAAACCAAAAAAATCTTAGTAGTGGTTCATAAATACCTACTGGTAGTAATACAGAATACGAACTTCAAATTATGAGAAAAAAACTGGTGATGAAAATAAAGTTGTCTTTAGTCTTGTCGTTGAAAAATCAAAATTAGGGTTAATGACAAGCAGTAAGTTAGCCTAGGGAGGATATTCACTAAGGGCCCGGTGCTGTATGTAAACTGTAGACGAGAAGGGGACAAAATACAAGGTGGATGAACGAGAAGACAATCTTGGAACATAGAGATGGACATTGGAGAGCAGGTTGGGACACTCCAGGGACCTATTTCATAAAGCAACAAGTGACAAGTTACAAGCTGATTGTATGTACAAGTTGTAAAAAATGAGTGTACAAGCGTTTCATAAAGGTACAAGTGTAGACTTGTAATGCACTGTGAAAATGAATAACTATACAGGCGAATTTGGACAAATTACAAGTGTTTCCCCATCATTTTGAACAAGTTGTCCATTTTAGCCGATGTACAATGGCCAATTTTTAACCCGCGTCCATTCAACTGTACTTAAACTTTTTATTTTCCTGCATTGTTAGTTGACAATTTTTCGGTGTTTAATATGTGGGAATCATCTTCTGCTGAAGAATACAGACAAGAAAGAAGCAT
Source organism: Adelphocoris suturalis (assembly GCA_030762985.1). NCBI lineage: Eukaryota > Metazoa > Arthropoda > Insecta > Hemiptera > Miridae > Adelphocoris > Adelphocoris suturalis. The sequence goes on along the minus strand of CM061044.1, from coordinate 34,784,056 downwards.
TCAGCATAGAAGACGCTAAAGGTTTTTTCGGTCACAAATAAACGCTCATTTCGTGGGTATTTTTGAGTTTAACGAGAGATTTAGAATGTCTTCCGAGACCCTTGAAAGACTCAAATGCTACGTGATCCTGTGCAATTTTTCCTGATTGGGTATTGAGGATCTCCCCATCATTGAAGAACAAGGTGAAGATCATCTCGAAGTTACTAAAAGGTTACTAAGTTCCTAACCCAGCAGCATTAAGACTTGATGAACTGATGAATCATTTCCGCTGAATGAAGGAGAAAAATCCGATTATGCCAGCCATCAGAATAAGTTGAAATAAAATACAGACTTTCTCCACTTTTCAGTTTATAATTTGTCTGTCTTCAATCATTACACCTTGTCATGTACGATAACATCCTGTCGTGTACAACACCGTTTTTATAGTATGATTTGCTGATAAAACTTTAATTTCGGCATCCCGCTTGATGTTGTTCATTTCGTTTGTCCTCACACGCCATTTTCCTTTTCTGCTACACATGAAAACTTAGCTTTTACAAGTGCAACGTTTCTACACTTGTACTCTTTGTTTTGGTGAAACACTTGTTCTAGTTTACCGTGCATTACAAGTACCTGTACTTGTTAACTTGTGCACTTGTAACTTGTTGTTTTATGAAATAGACCCCAGGTGCCCGTTTTCTACTTTGTGCATAACGGATAAGTCAGCTGCACATCTCCTGACGCCCAGTTATTGAAGGTGGCAGCTCTCCATTAACATTCTATAGTCTACATCTAATGAAGAAATCTCCATCTTGAAAGCGACATAACGTGGAAATTTGTATTGCACTCTTTCAATGCGATGACTGTAGACGGAGTGGCGAGGAGACCGAACTGGAGAGGCGTACTCAAGGGATTTAAGTATATAACATTACCTACCATAACTGATCCCGATTATACCCCACGTTTCAATACCTGAAATAGGTAGGTATGTAGTTTCTTATCGCGTATTCGCAGGAAATTATATTTTAAGTTCCAGTCATCCAGCTTGACCTTTCAAACGAATGTTCGTAGTTTTTCTCATATTTGTTAATTTTTTTTTCAAATTTAGGTACTTTATGTGCCAAAATATTGTTAACTATTAAATGAAAAATATTCCGAGCGAATCAACAATTTTGTAATCCGAGTGAATTAGCAGTTTATTAATATGTTGTTAAGTACTAGATATTACAAAAAGTTTAATTTCTCCCTTGGGAAAAACAAAAGATCATGGATATGTCTAGTACCTACTGCTTACCAATTGGTACCTACTTTTCAATTGCATACCAACCATGTAGTGCCTTCTTTTCACAAGATTATTCCATTATGGTTACAAAACAATATTATTTTTTTAACTTAGAGTAATAAATCAGCATTCCTTGATGGCTTAGAGGTCATGAAATGTCGTGGTAAAATGAGAGCATTCCGAAAACATTTTAAACAACTTTTTGCAGTTTTCACCGATGTTATAGCCCATTGAAATAAAATTCAAGTACATTTTTCTATAAAATGTTGAGTACGAACTTAATTGTACTATTTTGTAGATGACAATTTTTTCTCAGTAATATTCCAGTAAAAAATATGAATGTAACGATTTTGATATGCGTTTTTGCTATATTTAGTGATATCTTAAGCATATTTTAGCAAATGTTTGTGGAAAATGAAGCTATTGCAATGGCTCCAAAAATGTTCTTAATTGAAATCCGTTTTGAGACATTCTGAAGCGAATACTAGAGTTTAACGGTTTTCAGTATATATATATGTATATATATACTCGGCGCTTCGCGCCTCGCCGAGGGGCTTCGCCCCCCTGAACCCCCCGGATCTTTTCTCTTTTGTAATGCGTAGAAAACGAGGATAATTTGCTATGCAAATTTCGGGAGTTGTTCGACCAAAAAAAATTTGACTAGTCAACAGGATTTGAACCCACAACTTTCGTCTCACGAGAAAAAATAAAAAAATAAAAAAATAAAAAAATCGGGAGTTCTACGACCAAAAAAAATTTGACCAGTAAACAGGATTTGAACCCACAACCTTCGACTCACGAGACAAATTTCGTTACGCACATTACAAAAAAATTATTGGGGGTCCGCCTAAGAATTGCATAGCAATTAATATATTGATGAGATTTTATGGAACGGAGAACGGAATGAGTTTTATTCACAAAAAATGTTACACCTTAGAAACCATAAATTCAAGTAAGTATATCCAGCCAGTCAGTGTCCCGCTCCTAGCAACTCATATCACTATGCTGGAGGCTACTCCCAACAATATACATATATTTATATGTGTGTGTGTGTGTGTGTGTGTTTGTGTTTGTGTCCTTCCATGCGATAAGTCTTCTTAGGATTGAGATAAGAATTTCGTTCTTGCGCCAAAAAATCATGCTTTCCAAACGAAAGGACCAGTTTGTTGGCCAGCATTTTTTGAGCACATTAAATTGGTCAAATTTCAAAAAAGTGCTGAAAAAAATCACTAAAAACCGGAAAAAAGGCTAAATATTGTGAAATGTATACCTATCTTTTCAGCAAAATATTGCTCAAATAAAGTTTATAAACTATAAAATAGAAAATTAAAAAAATGTATGTGCAAAATTCCGCTGAAAAATGTACTTAAATTTCATAAAAATGTGCTAAAAAATCGATAAAAATGGCAAAAAAGTTAAAAATCTGTTGTTAGACTTCAGAATATTGTTTAGAACGGGTTTGTTTTGCCATTAAACTGGAAGTTAACAATTTATTTTCACTCAAAGTCCTCAATTTTCAAAACAGTGCAACTTGATATAGTACCTATGATCATTTACGAAAATTCGCTCATGCTGCATACCTCGAACTTTTTTAATTTGAGCACTTTTTTGTGCCAAAAAAAGTTGTCCAACGAATTCATCTTTTTTAATTTGATTGCTTGATTTTCGTATGGAACCCATTGGAAATAGCTAAGTAGGTACATTTTATACAAAAATACTCAAGAAGATTCTTCAAAATAATTCAATCTCTGACAGGAGTAATCATTATAAATTTGTACTCGCCGCACCTCTTGCTGTTACGGGGTGTTGGAGGTGCATTCGTGGGAAATCCCATTCAATAAGCTGCACCCGGGAAAATGGCGCTTCCCTGCTCGTCTCCCCAACTGATTCCATTAGGTTTAATAATATCGTCTCGTGATTGCGGGCGATCAATTATGTTTGTTACACCCGCGATCATCTGAACGTTTATATTTAGACGCGTCGGTCGGTAAGCGTGGGAAACAATTCCCCCTGACCCTGCCATCCTTGAGAACTACGGTCAAGACTACTGAATGCATCTAGTGGACTAGTACACTCGTTTTACAAGCCGAATCCACTCATACCTGCCTTTAATGGTGAGGTTGTTTCAATTAGTTGGGGTTCGGCCAAGAAATGATGAACTTTGATCGAATCATCCATTTTATTGACGTCTCGGAACTCCGCATCAGTGCCTCTTCTCAAAAATCACCACACCAAGAGATACAAGCAGAATGGTTGCGCCATTTTGCGACTTTACCCCCGGTTACGAAGTTTACTTTTGTGCACACGCAGTGGCCATTGCAGATACGATTACGGTGAAATTCAGAGGAAATAAATTGCGTTGAGTTCATCCTTCGACTACTCTTTCATTTTGAAAGAATTCGTGCTGTTAGGTAGTGCGACATGGGCATTTCGTGAAAGGACGCCGCATTTTCTCGTAGAATGTTGGGTTTCATAGAACTCTATTGAAACTATACTCATGAGATAAGCTTTTTATGTCCCAATAAAAGTCTCCATGGGCTCAAAAAAAAAAATTGTGATTCCATTAACTTTTTTCCACAATTTTTGAGATAGGTAAATCGAAGTGAAACTTGGAGTGCGTTTTTGGGGTTTTAAGCAGAATTTTTTTAAAAAGAGTTCGAAAAAAAACCAAAATTTGTCGGGTACTTGAAGGGCTCAAAGGGAATATTAAGTCCCTGGAAATTTGTTTTCTCCATTTTTTGCCGAGTAACATCCCATTTTAGATATTCGTTAGCCCTGAACAAGACGGTGAAGCCAAAATTGCGATACCTTTCTGATTCCGTTCACAAATAGATATTTTTAGGAAACACCCTGCTTCCTCATGGTTCATCAGTTTCACTCTGAGAACGGAATAAGATATCGCAATTCTGGCTTCATCAACTTGTCCACCAAGATGTCACTCGGCAAAAAAAATGGGAAAAAAAATTTTTCTAACCCAATACCTACTTCCCTTAGTGTAGTCCAAATTTTTTTGGATTTTTACAATTTTTTCTACATAAAACTTAGTATTAGGTACTCCGGAAATCCCCCTCCAAGTTTCACTTCGATTCCACAAAAATTGATGAAAATAGATAAATAGATGGGGAGGGGGAGGGGGGTCACTTTTGTGTACAATTTCCAGCGCTTAAATTGGGTATAAACTCACAATCATTTCAATAATTTTTGAGCCTATGGAATCTTTTGATTGAGCCATCGAAAGCTATCTTGTGAGCATTATTTCATGATTGTTTTATACCAACAATACCTGGGAGTGTTGAAATTATGAATTTGGAGTATCGGCCTTTGGCCTCTGCAAAAAATATTATACACGCGTAGTTGTTTCAATTCATTCAATCAAGATTAAACTCATCTAATTGGCAATCACTTCAAAACGGTTGGACGCACATTGTCGCAGTAGGGGAATACTAACTCACACGGATGTCTGTAATGTCTAATCTAGACAACTACGAGTATTCCCTTTTAAATGGGTAGGAGCATCAACCGTCACAATCAGCTGACTGACGTTGCTAAATACATTTGAATAGTTTTCCCGCCCGTAACATGCACTTACGTCACAGATTACAGTTTCAAAAGTAACTAATTCCTACTTATGAACCCATCTGAAACGTGTGAATTGGATCTCGTAATAACAATTTAAAAACATGCATACATTTTTCGACTATGAGTAAACCTGTCGTTTCCCTTCTAAAAAACGCAGCAGGCCGCTCCTACTTTCTCTCTTATGAGAGAAGAGCTATGAGCGTTGAAAATGACTCAGTAATTTCAATGTTTTTTATTGTTTTAAATAAAATAACAATTAGAAAACATTAAATAATTATTGACACACAATTACTGAATTTGCTGTAAGCCAGTCTCGACGATGCCCAATTCTTCCACGAATATGAATTCACAGGTAGGTAATTTTCTGTTAAGGTGCGCGTCTACAATTACTATAACCAAGATTAACTTCTTAACCAAGTGACAACTATACAAGCGGCATTGTTTACTATATCCATTTATAACACAAATAAATATAAAACTACGACATGAATAGAAGAGCAAGTACGAAAGAAATGCGTGATAAATCGAGAGCTTTCCAACGAGTGGAGAACGATTTTTGTCCGGTGAAAACTAAAGAAGTTTCATTTCCCAAGCAACGACTAGGTTGTACGTGAAAATCAGAAGAAAACAACACCTAACTTGTTTACTGATAGGTTGCGTTACGTTTTTTTTTTTTTTTTTTTCTTTCTGTAACGAAATTTCCAGTTAACCCGTCGACTAAGACATTTTCAATGTCAAAAGTTGAGTATGATATTGTTGAAAGTCGAAATCATCACCAGAACAAAACGCTGCAAATTATTTGTTTATTTGATTCATTTTCACGGGCGATGCCCAATTTACAAGAAATTTCAAAAATACACCAATATACAACAAGTATAAATAATTTTAAAAAACTGCATAATAACATGATAATATATAAATAATTTTAACAGAATTAGGCACGATGGTAACAATCACTTCACATACAATTAAAAGCTACAAGATAACAATAAATGAGGGCAAATATAGGTAAAATGAAAATATATTAAGATACTAATAACAAGGACGGTTAAATACACAAAGGTTTATTATTTCTCTATTAGACAGACCTTCTACGCAGAACGCTGGCCATAATTATTAAGCCCCGTTAATTTATAGTATATTTTTTACTATCGAAACTCAGAGCTTCGCGCTTCTGAAATTGGGTTCACTGCATTACAGCATCGCGACCCCATAATTTTACTCTTTATAGTGAAGTTGAGGAACAAAATTATCTATGATTACATAAGTCCTCTTCCCATCAAGTAGAAGGGTTGCATGGATTGCATATTGTTTTGAAACTATGTTTATTCCTTGCACATTATTCACAATTAATGTATTTCAGTAGGTTGATAAGAGAAAATAACCGTTCAACGTACAGCGCTGCGGGTGGTTTTAAACGATTCTTTGGGATTATATTTATCATTGACAAGCAAATCATGTAGAAAGCAATATTATTAAATTAATAGAAAATTATTATTATTATTGGCCTCTTTAAACGTAACAAGACCTGAAATCTAAGTATAATAGTAGGTACATCTCAAAGGTATAAATCGACATCGATCGAGGCACCCACGAATTGAAATTAATGCGATAAAATAAGACACCTAAGATTCACTGATCATCTGTAGGTGACAAAAGTTACGATAAACTGAATAGTGAAAATAATAGTGTTTTAAAAAAATCTTAAATGTGAACAGGAAGAAAAATTTTGGGATTACAGTTATCATTGACAAGCAAAAAATCATTACTGTGACGTTGAAAGTTTTCGAGATTTCGATTTTTGAATATGTTGGTCCTTAATTATTACCCTATAGTGATCAAAACTTAGGCCGATGTTACTGGCACATCCCCGGCCGATGTTTGATTTTTGAGCCAAATTTCTTAAACTTTGGTTCAGTAGTTTTCGAGAAAAGCTCTGGATGGCGCATGGCGTACGGAGGATGGATGGATTATTTTTAATTTGATTTTTGGATTCAACCCTTCGTGAAACGTAAACCAACAAATTTTGAGAGGGGGTTAAACAATTTTTTTTTGTTGGCCGATTACAAAGGTTCATTATTGAAAATAATAAACCAAAATTTTAAGCCAATTATGGTGCATCAAATTAAATTGTTAGGAAATAGTTTGAGCGACCATTCAAAAGCGAGAGAAAACAATATAACATAACCAATGTGGTTTTAGATATGAAAATATAATTACGCATTATATTTACCTACCAATTTTGATTCCTAGTCTACTTACAGTTAGCAGAAGCATTGTTAGGTATCACTTTCGGGAGATGATTTTTTTTCCACTCGCCAAACTCAAAATTTCTACTCGCATTTTACATTTTAGACCACTTTCGTTTCGTGACTGTCTGTCAGGTGGTCCGCAAATCCTTGCAACATGCATGATTTCTACAGTTTTCATCCGATCACTCTTTCGTGTGTGCAATTCGTAAATTCCATCTCGCATAATTTTCTCACGTTCTCGTCGTCTGATCTGGCTCAAATTCTGAGGGCAGTAAGAAAAAGCCAAGTTGATCATTTCATATCAATTTCATCACGATCATATCAATAGTAGCTTCGCGTTTTCATTTGCTCATTCGCGGATGTGAAATCCTTGCATCACGCATAAATATTATAGTTTCAATTCGACTTTGATGTCATTTTATAGGAAAGTGAGAATTAGGCTAAGGACAGTCCCATATAAATTTCATCACCCAGAAAGTGATAGTTTCAACCGCGCATGCTCAAACGTAAAATCCATCCGGCCTCATTTTCTCATAACTCATTCATCCGATCTTGCTCAAATTTGAAGGGCAGTTGGGAACTGACGGTGTAATTTCGCCATGTGAGTTTCATCGCGATTGTATCATTAGTTGCTGATAAGCATGCGCGAACCTGAAATCTTTGTGACAAGCATGGCTTCTACTGTTTTCAACTGATTTCGATAATAATTTCTGAGATTTAATGGTTCATATTCCTAAGTTAATCTCCATTTAAATTATATTCATTCATGTATCGGATTCGAGGAAGCTAGGTGCCACACCCAATTTAGCAGAACTTTGTTTCTAACTTGAGCACATATCAAATGTATGACAGAAAAATCTATCAAAATGGTATCCTGCTATAAGGGCTAATTTAAGGATTTTGTCCGATTGCAGTTTTTATCCATTCTCTAACTCATTTTTATGAAACTTGCATAATGTACATTTTTCAAAATGATATAGTATTCTAACTTCTTCTAGTCCATTTTTGACAACATTTCTAAGTACTATTCTGCTAAAAATTAAATTCAACGACTTTAAGCCGTTTTCAGCTATTTTTAATGATTTTTTTCCACCAAAATGTAACTGAAAATTTTCAATTAAGAAAACAAAAATATTTTTTCCATTGTAAAAACTGTATTTTTAGTGAAATTAAAGCGCTTTGTTGTACTCGAAAACAGCTGTCTAACGAACTCATCCTTCCAGTTGAACATGCGGACTGACAATATGTCTGACTTACATTGATAGGTACATTTACATAGTTCTCTGATTCTTATAGTTTATACCTAGGTCGTATATATATATATATATATATATATATATATATATATATATATATATAGACCAGTGAGAAAAGTACTGGCCATGCCAGCTGAGGAATAATGTTACTTTTCATAAAATATTTAGGAAAGTTTTTTCAGTTCTAGACAAAATTAAGTGTACCTACCAACCTATATAAGTAACTCGATGAGTCAGTTTCAATTTTACCTTTTTTTAAAGAAGCATATTGCTGTTAGGTATAATATGAAGTTATTGTGATTATTTCTCTAAAATCCCAAAAGTCTAGCTTTTTTACCTCAATTAATGTTACCTTCATATCAATGCCTTGAAATACTTGCTGTTGAAGGATCGTTTCCTTTTCTTTTTTTTTTTAGTACCTATTGTATTATATGGATGAATTAAATAAGATTTGTAGCGCTCTGATTTTCTACTCAAATCTTTGAGTATGGTAGGTATATACACAGATATATTATTTTGATCATTACCTATCGATTATAATTCAGATAATTTTGTCTGTATTATTGCGTTTATTTATATGGTTCTAATAGTACGAATACTTGTACTCACTTGTAATAATCATTTGTACAAATGATTTCTACAATAAATATATACTACTACTACTGTATACCTAGGTCTGTTATCACCTTGGGTTCAGACTCGTATAAATACAGTTCAGTTTTCAGACTGATTAGCCCTTACTTACCTACGCTTATTCATAAACCCTCCGAAATATTGAATGCATGAAAGTATCTGTCTCAAGGCTTTCCTGCCTGCATACTCTCGCAGCTAATTTTGGTTTATTATTTTCAATAATAAGCCTATGTGATCGTATAGCAAAAAAATTGTATACCCCCCCCCCCCTCAAACTTTGTCACTTTACGTTTCAAAGTGCGTAGAATCCGAATTTGCAATGTCCGTCCGCCGTTCGCCGTCCGCCGTCCGCCGTTCGGGCCATAAAAGGCCTTAGAATTGACTTAAATAGTCCGTTCTTTCGCACATAGACTCCACTTGGGGTCTAGTTGGTCCCCAAGACTTCTCGCCAGCTCGATCGCTCCACACCCATGGGTGCTATGAGCCAAAAATAGGTGAAAAAGTGTCTTTTTCGAGGCATGAATATATGTTTTTTTCTAGGTCATATTTGTGTGTTAATACCAATGCTTTGCCTACGCATATATCATAACATATCCTCTCGACTTTTCGTACGTACTTAGATAATGATATTATTAAGGCAATAATTATTAGAATAGATAGGAGCTCAAATGGAGAAATATAAACATGCGTATATAATTATAGAAGTATAGGTTGTGGCAACTCGAAATAAGACACGCCGAGGAGTCTGAACGGGCCTTATGACGTAAGCAAGCCTACTAAAACTACGATCATACTCAATTGAAAAAATAATAAACCTTTGTGAAATAATTTGCAGCGTATTTTTCTCTCCCTATCTTGCAAGTTAACAAACTAGATTCATTTGACAGTTTTCTGTTGATGGTGGAAGGGGAAGAGAGACGCTGCAGCTTAGAAGTCCAGAGCGCTATAAATCCACAATCGACTCTGCTATTAGTTAACTGCTTAGTTGGCGATTGTGACACCAGCAATCGGAATAAGAACCGACGATGATGGATCTGAGAATGTGCAAATCAAAAGGACCTTGTTGCCGGTAGTTGGGCGTCTCTGGTTAAGTCTCGAAGTTGGGTTTCTATTGTGATTGTCTCCTCTCGGGACCCGCCCGCGTCTTCCGATGTTTCCCATCATCCAATGTCAGAAGACCTGGCTGGCGCAATACCCCTCCCCCCTCTCCGGAATCATCATCACTTACTCCCTTCCCATGACAGATGGTATTACATCTAAATTGGTTAAGATTACAATTGAAAGAATTCGGATAGAGCGTTCTAAGACGTAGCACTATTAGGGGTGCAATCAATTGGAAGTGGAGGAAAATGTTCAAAAAAGGCAATTCAAAAAGCCCTCTGCCTCTGAGTTCAAATTATTAAAAAAATTCGGTACTTTTGTGACAATTTCAAGCTGTGGGAAGAAATTACATTATTTAAAAAAAGAAGGAAAAAAATAATTATCGGAAGTTGTTTTCAGAAGTTGCATGTCGGTGAGGATTTGTTGAAACAAAGTGGCGTGGTTGTGGTTTGATTGCCTCCACATGAATTCGCACAAGTAGAATGCACATGAATTCGCACAAATAGATCAGAATACTGTGTATAGGTTGGTGGTATGGATGCTCGCAAGCTCGCATCTTCCCACAATAGGGAATGTTCCAGCTAATTATGTCTTAATCTCAATTAAAAATAACTTAAACAGAGCTTTCTAAGAAGATGCTACGTATGTAGAGTGCAGTCATTCGTAATTGGACAACAAGGACCACATAACCTTTCAAAAAGCAGTCTACCTACGCTCTAAATACCGATCTGGCACTGTCTTTTACCCTTCTTCATCCATAATTTTTTCCAATAATTAATTAAGGCAATGTAGATGTAATGAATACTCTCAGGGTGGGATTATTTTGGGCCCCAAGCACGGAAGTTGTTGGCTTGTTGTACTTTTCTGGGTGCGTAAGGTTTAATCAAAGACATTATAGCCCTCTGGTGAGAGATGTGAGGCCCTTGATTAAAAGTTCGCTTTGAATTGTCCTCATTAGTGTTTGTTTTCCAAAATTGAAAATCTGCGATAGGTGAGTGTAGGACACTCAATTATGTGGGAAGCTGTTTTGTTTATCTTCTCACATAGTCTGCACAGGATTGACCTTTTATTCAACATTCATTAACATTTATCAACATACATTTGTGTGTATTATGACGCTCGTAAGCATTGTTACTTCCTAGCCTATGAGGTCCTTTAGGTTATTTATTAATTTTTGTAAAGCGAAATACCTGTACTTATTTATCCTTGGATGTGTTCGTGTGATTATAACTTTTTTGTGAAAAGAGAGAGTGACTACCTACTAGCCCTTCCAGAAACAGGCCCGTGGGTGAATCATCTGCGAAAATCTCAGAATATTTTTGAATAGAGATAATCATTAAGGTTGAAGGAAACTCTTATGGAATGGATACGAGATATAGCATTTTACCTTTTAGTTAAACCTTTGTACTTTAAATTAAACGTTTTTTAACTTTCATTTAAACCTTTTTCACTTTCATTTAAACCGTTTTTACTTTCATTTAACCCTTTTTCACTTTCTTTTAAACTTTTTTTACTTTCATTTAAACATTTTTCACATTGAATTCAAGAACAGATAGTTGATTTGGGTAAAAAACGAACTCGTGAATGATACGCTGTCTGTCAGAGTCAAAAACAGGTGCCTACTCCGGTGCATATCTAGGGAGAAATATAGGAAGACAAAGTGAGTCGCCTCATTTCTCTTAAGAAGAAGGCAAATTAACTAGGGTACCTTCTGTGTGTCAAAACGAGCTTAAGGCGCCTGTTGTTCCTTTTGTATGAAATAAAGTTTTCATGAGTTCATTTTGTTCAAAAATTTATTTCCCTACTTGGGAATAGAAGAAAATTTAATTCAACGTAAAAAATATTTAAATGAAAGTGAAAAAGGTTTAAATGAAAGTGAAAAAGGTTTGAATGAAAGTAAAAAAAGTTTAAATGAAAGTGAAAAAGGTCTGAATGGAAGTAAAAAAAGTTTAAATGAAAGTAAAAAAGGTTTAAATGAAAATTAAAAAGGTTTAATTTAAAGTGAAAAAGGTTTAACTAAAAGATAAAATACTATATATTAAATTTTTAACTGAAATAACAAATTCTTAGGAATATTTTTGACAGAGAAAAAAGTTAGAGTTGTTCTTTTAGTATTACGTATATATAGGTTTAAGCTTAGAATATTTATGAATTACACAGTTTTTTATTAGGTAGATGGAGGTAGGTGAATATGTTTGGTAAGAGAGAGGTTTGAGGAGAAGTGTTAAGGGTGCTGCCGAACGCGAACTGGAGGTCGTGCCTTTTTGTACCCTGGTGATCTCCCTCTTTTTGGCAGCCCGGTTGAAGGTAAACAAGACTATTGTTCTAACTGTAATTCCAATTGACTACTGCTGTAATTCAAATTGATTGTACTGGACTTCAAATTGACAATAATAAACTAGAACTGTGATAAAAATATCTATCACTAATGTGATTTGTAATTTTAAGTGAAATAACTGGGGGAGCTATATCGATTGTGATGGTGGTCGTGACGTTTTTTTAAATACGGTGTTACTTTGGGTTCCTTTAAACCTCTATACCATGTAATGGGGAGTTTCTGGAAAACTCTACTTCGAAACTGTATATTACATAGCTTCGTTTCCGAGAAATTCAATAACGATAAAGAAATTTTAAGAACGGCCATAAAATCAAAGCACTTCATTGAATAAAATTATTAACGACTAGCCGCTCCGGCTCGCTTAGCTGGCAAGGTGTGGCTGTGTACATGCAATGGTCTTTTACCCCCCATTCAGGTGTATTACAATTAAAACATGTAGGGGATGTTGCTCGCTTCGCTCGCTCGGTAATTGAAACCCCCTAGTCGTGAACTTTCGTTTGAGCCCATACACAGATTAACCAGTTTTCTACCCCCCCACCCCTCACAACCGCCCCTTACTGAGGAGGGGTTGCGCAATTTTTGTGGCCTATATTTTGCGCCGGAAGTAGCTGGTCATATTAAAAAAAAAAAACGCGCAAATCGGTCAACCCGTTAAAAAGTTATGGAGTTACCCACATACAGACACTTTACTTTATTAATATAAAGAAAAACAAGATTATTACAAGGAGTTCAGTGAGAATTATAGTAAAATAGCTGGTTACCGGTGCGTTGCACGGACCAACGTGTACAGGTTAGTCGGTTTATATTTCAATCGTCTCTTGATGTCCCAAAGAGTCCCCTACCAAATGTCAACTTCCTAGGGTGAACAGGGGAGCATTTAGCTCAATAAGCTGATCAGGAAGGAGCCCATCATTTCAATCGTCTTTTATCGTCCCAAAGAGTCAATATAATATCTAATTTCAACTTCCTAGAGTGAACAGGAGAGAATTTAGCTCAATCAGCTGATCAGGAATGATACCTACCATCATTTAAATCGTCTCATAATGACAAAGAGAGTCTTCCGGTCAAATTTCAACTTCCAAGAGTGAACAGGAGGGAATTATGCTTACTCAGCTGATCAAAATCGTTAAAACCAAACACGCGCAAGGAAAGGCCCCGAACTGCATGATGGCAACCATAATAAAATGTTGGGAGCCAAACAAATTGGTTTTCTCTCCCGTGCTTTGCGTAAAATATCCAATTCCCGTCCATCACCTATCAATAATGCAACCCATGCTTTCACTCAGAACACCCGTAGCAAACCTTCTCCAATTGTCATGAACCAAACAAATCGGTTGCGAAGGGTAGCACCGTTCATGAAGTAGAAGGATGTTTTGGAGGTTCAGACCTAAACTATGTTGTGCGACGGAACTTGCCGATCATTTCACGGCCGCTCCCTTCAGAATCGGTCCAGCCGTTTAGCCGTCTATTGGGAACATACATAGATACAAAATAGATAGAAACAAAGTTTGAGTTTTGTATATAAGGATTACGCAGCAGTCTCAAAAAGGCTTCAATTAAAATTTCAGCAATCAAGTTTCAACTTTTACCTAATAAATTTATCAACCAAGCGTCCCCTCAATGTAACCAACTCATTATAACCTTAGTTGAATTAAAACTATTCCCGACAGCATTGCTTCTGTTAACAAGGCGTTTCAAATATCAATTTTTGAAGATCTATCTTTACGAATAAGAACCGTTTGGCTCAACTCACCAAAATCGTTTTGGTATCGATGAATTTGTTATATATTACTCCAATGATATTGAAATTAGCACCCCGTATCCCACCCCAGTTGGTAGGAAGCTAGAAAATCTATCACGAAAACATGAACATGACATCAATTTTCTATGAAAACTTCAGTATTAGACTCATAGTTAACTGTACCTAAACTAATATAAAACTGAACATACAATTTTGTACAATTTCATGTAAGTTTATGTAACACATTCATTAAGATCACGTGATGCGAAATGGTAAATCAAATAAGCTTCAAATCAAGGAATTCCTCTATTACTTAAACCACCAGCAGTGATTCAAAGAACACTCAAGACCATGAGGGGTGGGACTTCACAGAAAGAAAATGGTGCCACTCAAGGACCCCTCTTGGAAGGCAGAGGGTTAAGAAGTAGACTTCTGTACCCACATGTTGGGGAGATTCAGGAAAAAAATTCCATGACGATTCCAAAGCCTCCTTTTTTGAGATTTTTAATAACGATAAAGCGATTTCGAAAACGTAATAACTCTTACCCGCATACAATAGAGTAATGGCTACGAATTTGCATTCATTTGTCGTTAGTTTGTGGTTCTTCAGGTGATGCAGATCGAGCTATTGAAATCTCCTCAGTTTCTGTTCTCTCGTCTTTTCATTACTTCTCGCTAGCGTCATCTCGGGGCTTGGCTCACATCCTAGGAAATTAGATCGCCATTGCTTCACCATTTCTCGCTGTTCTGCGACCATGAATTTGTCAAACGTCTTACTAGCTCGTCTCTTTGCTTCGATTTCCTCATTATTTCATCTTTAAGATATCTACTTAGTCACGTCGTAATATTATTCAAGGGATCGCCTCATGAATGCTTTCCGTGCGATGCGGTTTTCTCGGCCTTGACGAATGATATGTTTCCTTTATTTCATTGCATTGCAATACTAGGTGCGCTTGTTGTAGGGGCATTCATTAATCTATACCGTGTTCAACCGTTTAAATTCATATAATTGTTATATCACGGAAATTCACTCATGACTGGGACTTTTATCTGATAGATTTGAGTTCCGTTCTGTGGTATACAGGGAGGGAGGTAAAAGGTGCTACCACACATTTTTCCGTGCTTATTTTACAATTTGAAAAACGAACCCCTTCCTTAAATCAATAATTCTCTACCGATTTAGCATACTGGGGGAGTTTACAGCAAGTAATCGAGAAGTTAAGAACGAAGAAATAGTACGAATCTTTGTAACAGTTTTCCGAAAATGTTATACGATGATGCTACTGTTAGCAAATTTACGAATAAGATAAATTGCTTAAGTCAAAAAAGTTGGATATCTAGTCTCGCATCGAGTACCGGTGTCAACCAACTCTAGTTTTTCGCATGCGCAATAGTAATTATTCAACGAAGTGCACATAGGAAACCTTTTTCCAACAACGATCCGAGTATGAATGAATTCGTTCTGAAAGATCATAAGAAATCGAGGTTACAAGAAATTCTTGCTCACGCATGCGCACACGCCATTATTGATCCGTAAGCATTGAAATTTATAGTTAACCATTTAGGAGCCAACACGCAAAATCTGAAATTTGATCAGAATCTGACTAAAACTTTGCATTGTTTTCTGTGTGACAAGGAATTGCACAGACACACATACAGACAGGTAGATAGACACGGCAACAAAACAATTGATCAGCTAGATCTCAAACGCAAAAAGAAAGTAGTGATTTTGATTTTGGAGAACAACAATTTTTTCCACTTCTTGCACGAACACAAAGCTTCGGTAGTGAGGATATTCTCAAGTAAAACTTTGAACATTGCAAAATTCTTTTTTATAGCCGGAGTAGGGATTATTTTTAAAACGCTGCAAATTCTTACACAAAGGTTTATTATTTATGTATAGATATGTAGATCTATTTCGCAGATCACTGGTCTATTGATACATAATTATCAAACACAGCTTATGATGCGCCTTACTAATAATAATCCTTTACTGGCATAAGACACATGGGTCCGACCTCACCTTCCAAAATTAAAAAAGGCCAATCTGTAAACAGATTCGTCTAGAGTTCTTGATCGATTACAAAGGTTCATTATAGAAAATAATAGGTACTCCACAAATTTGAGTGCAATAAATTTGAACATTAACATTTTGTAGGCTCACAGGGTTCTTATTTTATGTGTGAGAGAAAGAAAAAACGTCTACTGAGTTGGGGGTGGCACATAGCTTCCTTGTTTTCGTTAAAAAAAAAAATTTTTTTAAATGGATAGTTCATTAAAATGATCTTAAAAAATTCCATTTCGGGAAAAACTGAATTAAGATGTAGCATAAAACTTCAAAATCGTCCAATTAGGAAACGAAAAAATGAGGCTTGATTGTTTATTTACGTTTAAGCATGCGCAGAATGAAATTATGATTTGAGAACAATGAAATTTGTAGGAGATCCACAGGTTAAACCGCACATTCCCTGAAAATATTATCACAATCGGATGAAAACTGTACAAATTAAGCTCGTTGCATGGATTAATCATTCGTGCGTGTTCAGAAGCTTCAATTGATTCAATCATGTTGAAATGGGTTGATCAAATCGTGTTCTCTCAACTATTCTCCACATTTGAGCTAGAACGGATGACTAGGGCGCGTAAAAATTATGCTTGCTGGAATTTACGTTTGCTTATTCGTAGAGTGAATTATAAATTGGGGAACAGCAATGTTATTGTTTGGTTTATACTGTATGGGTAAAGGTTTTTTATTTTGTGAATTTATTTATTTATTGATGAGTATATTTCCTATTGTTTATTTTCTTGTTGTGCCAAATAAAGAATCCTGAATCTTAAACAATGAAACTGATAGGTGATCGTATTTACCCAACCTGCACCTTCCCAGAAAATTTCATCAAAATCGGATGAACACTGTGGACATTAGGCTTGTTACACTGGATTTCACATTTTTACATGCACAGGACTATTAATCATACGACCATGTTGAAATTGATATGGAAATATCAAATCGAGTTTTCCCAACTATCCTACAAGTTCGAGCGGGATCGGACGACTAGGGCGTGAGAAAATGATGCTTGATGGAATTTACATTTGCGTATGCACAGAGTGAAGTATTGATTTGGGAACTATGAAACTGATAGAGGACCATCTACACTCCTCCGTTATGTCACTGCTATTTTTGAGGTATAACTCCCTAGTCAGGATTAACCTCTTATGGTGGAACGCGCCATAACCCCTACATTCCCTGACAATTTCATCAAAGTCGGTTGATCATTGTGGAAATTGAGCACCTTAAGGATTTGCGGACACACAGACAGACATGGAACGAAAGTTGTTCTGAATGCTCTAAAACGTAAATGTGAGTGAAAATTCCGATTTTGTATACAAAAAATTGTCCATATCCCGAAAGTGAAAACAAAGCTTCCGATACCAATGTGTAAACTCGGAAGCAAAATATTTACTTATACGGTCTTTGGGATCAGTTCACTGGAAATATGTTGTAACGCGTTATGCGGCAGGGTGTAACAGTGTCGTGTGCATACTTAAGTTACGAATCTACTTCTATATGAATGTTTCTATTGCTTGGGTTGAAAGTGAGCCGTAAACAGAGTCACAGATTAGAAGCGACCTTCACTTCTTTCAAAACGACTTTGTCCTCTCATTCATGAGTCGTGAGCCTCGTTTTAGCACCTGAATTTCTTTTAGGTCCCGCAGTTCAGGTCGTTTGTTACGTCCCGAAATCGGAACCCCACGGGAAGTTCTGTGACGCCAGATTTGGGTCAGCATTACTAAACATGTAGGGAGACAAACATTATTTTAAGGTCGTGAGTGACTTTATTGCCTTACCTGACTGTCAAGTACAGATCTGCATATCAGTAGGTTTCTTCAAGGAAGTTAGATCATTCATGTCACGTATCGTCTTAAAATCCGTACAGGTGACCTCCATCAGATTCATTTCTTGGCCTGTTTCTTCTTCTTTTCATCACCAAGGACTTGGTTTGTTCGTTTTATGAATTAAACTCCTTATAAAGACAGATCATCAAGGATTATAATTTATTCATTTGGCATCAAAACCAGAATTACAAGGTCTTTGTACGATACATGTTGCGCCTGCAAATTAGAACGAATCGCGGCATAGAGGTCTTCCATGTTACGTCAGGTAAATCAGCATTCATTTCTAGTCTCAACAGGATAGATTTTATATTTGTTTAGCTTAAAGTTTAACGTGTAAGACCAAGTTGGATAAACTTCTTCGTATGAATAGATCATTGAAATATGTTAATAGGTAAAGAGGTTGAGTCCGTAGAGAAATTCAAAGGTGGCCTTCTCGAGATCAATATCTGATGTAGGATTGAGATAAAATCGGTTCTAGCGCCAAAAAAAATCAAGCTTTCCAAATGAAAGGATGAGTTCCTAGGCCACAACTTTCTGAGTACATTAAATGGCTCACATTTCAAAAATTGTGCTCATTAGCAAATTTATGCTCAAAATTATGCTAGAAAAATGTAGGTGTGCTGAAAATTTCAATTTCACAATATTTGCTGAAAAACTTATAAAACTGCAAAAAAGGGAAAAATCGAAAGTTTATTTTGAATCACAGAATATAATATTTGGAATGAGATTTTAGCCATTACGTTGGTAGTTGATAATTTCAAAACAAGGTATCATAATATAATTGAACGGTTTTTCACGAAAATTCGCTCATACGATCGTGCTGCTTGACTGGAACTTTTTCACTCGTACTTTGCGTTTCATAAGTTGCTGAATATTTGACGTCTCGCTATGCTTGTTTGTATATGAAGTTCGTTTATCCGATTGCTCGACTTTCTAGGTGTTTATGTAGTTTTCTCGGTCGATTCCCGTTCAGCTCTGACTACGAGCACAATGAAGAAAATCCCATGTTCTGTCGACACTCCGCCGTCGGTTTCAATCGGATCCCCCAGCTCGCGTTCCCAAGGGATTTCGAATATGATAATGATATCGAACCGAATCAGATAAGTTTAAAACCTGAGTAGGCGGGTAAGTAGTTATAGTGGGTATAGCAGGCTGTAAGAAACTCACTCGCTCATTGCTCCAGTTCGGTTTCGTTCGCAGAAAACACAAACGCAGTCGTGTGGCATGAGAACTTTGTCTGGATGGTTTTCACACAATCCCCCCAGATCGGTACCGACTCATTTCAATGAGACGTTTAAAGTAAAATCGCTTTTTCAATCTTGTTTGATATCTATCTCTATGAGTGATTTTTTTGTTACATTGAATGTAAGTTTAAGTCGTAGTCGGATAGTATAACCCTATGAGCAAATTTAGGTTTTCATCCCACAAAACAGATGAGAGGCTCTTAAAGCTAATTTCTATACTTTACACTCTAGGAAGCTGTAATTTCGTATGTAGCCTCTTTAGGACATTTACTTGACGATGCCCAGGGTCCGGATCTGAGTTGCTCCAAGAGCTTGCATACGAGTCTTCAACACATACGAGTCTGCAACTGAATACATAAAATGTCTCAATGTGTTACAGACTCGTATGCAAGCGTTTCTTTGAAGCGATTTTCAATTACATTTTAAATATTGTCAGGAAGAACACACACATAATTATGATAATGGTGAAGCCACTTTATACCCAACCAGCACTCTTAAATCTCGAAACCGAATCGGGTATGAACATATGAATGTGAAGTTCTGGTCTCCTAGTACCTCAATCCTTCGCCGGCACCGCACGGTGTTCGCAAAATAGAATCTAGCCGTTCAAAAGTCTGGAATGATACTTACACATTAGAGAGTTCCTAGTAGACCCGTCGGTCTCAATACGGCGTGTGGTAATGAGAAACATTTACCGCACCTTAAAGTCACGTCAAGTCCTTAACGGATCTAGTTGTAACGCTAAATCCATGGAAGGAGGAAATTATCCCTAGGAGGTTATTTGGGTCCATGGAAGGAGGTTATTTTTAACGATTACATTTTTTCCAGATTGATATCCGTTGGCGTATCTGAACGGAAGGATGCGTCACTGTAACTCATTGCGTCAGATCCGGCGCCGGATTGTCGATACCGGTCGACGTATTGTATTTTACGGATCTACTAGGAACTCTCTATTGGCAGTTGAACATTATGACAAAAATAGGTCATCATAGGGCCCAATAGAGATTTTTGACTTATTAAAATGAAGCGCCACAAAGGACGCCCATGGGCAGTATAAATGGACTGTATGTAAATTCGTCTTCGACAAGCATGGATACCCTACGTAATACAAGAGTCCTGAATTCGTTAGGTACTCATTATTAAATTATTTTTCAGTTCAATTCAATTTTATTGTATAACCCGTAGGTATTACAAGGAGTTCCTTAAATACATATTAAAAATAGCACATGACATCTTGCCTTCGTTTTTGCCTCAACAAACAATGTTGGACTTTTAAGTATGATGTGTCAAACAATTACGTATAAAGGTCTACATAATTTACGTATGATAAATGAGCACTGCATAGTTAACATAGATCACAATCAATAATGCCAATTCACTCCACTGCCAAATTTCAATAATAATCCCGAGTCATTACCAAAATTTCCAACCCGGTGTTGATGTTCGTTCTATCTTTTGTAGATTTTCATCTTCTTCTTGACCTGTTTTCTCGAAATGTTGGGAAGGGACGAAGGAGGAGTATTTAGATTAATCAGCCAGTAGTTCATCACCAATCAAGACGGCATGCTTCCCGTCTTTTCTTGCTTGAAACAGCTTGGCCAAGAGATGCTTTCTAAATTCTCGTGTCCGTCTGTCGTAGAACTCGGATGTATTAAATTAGGATCCATTAAACTTGTAAATGTTCCGGCGTACTTTAGATTCAGAGAAATTATTAGCAATATGAATATGAACTGGTCTACTTCTAGAAGGTTGGATGGTGCCTAAACGTCTTACACCTATAGCTTCATAATCCTCAAGAACGCAATTTAATTCCGTTCTTCAAATGTCCATCACCTTCCTCTTGAGAATATTCATGTTTTCTTTCCCTTCTAGAACGTTGAAAAGAATAAGATCGTTTCTGTTGTCCGTGTGCCGGTTCTGTTTTGGATTTTTTTTTTTCTCCAGATAATGCTAGATTTCCTTCTATACTGTCAATTCGCTTATTAATTTATTTGTCACTATCTAGGAACAGTATTATATAATGTAGTTAAGTTATGAACGGTATATACTCAAGTTATGAAGCTTTTTGTTCGTGATTGAAGTCGAAAAATGTTTGTCCTCCAAAATCGAAATTCACTTGCTTTTTGTGTTTCAGAGCTTGCTGATAAATTTTGGTTCCGTGTCTGTGTGTCTGTCTGTCTGTGGTAAATCTTTGTCACGACCAAAACTACACCAAGTTTCAGTCCGATTACGATGAAATTTTCAGGGATTGTGCGGTTTATCTTCTAGACGGTCCCCTATAATTTTGAATGCCGTCAAATCAAAGGTAGCAAATGCGCATGCGCAAACGCGAATTTCTCATGACGTCGATTCCTCAACATCTGTTGGTTCGATGTTGTTCAAATTCAGTATATTCTAGACGTCTAGATGTCTAGGGTATGTGTTCTAGACAAATCCCCTATAAATTACGATTTTGATTAAATGTTCAGGGATTGTGCGGGATAGCTTCTAAACAGACCCCTATAACTTTAATTTCCGTCACATAAATAGTACTCCGTGTGCATATGCAAAAGTTTAATTTATTATAACGTCGATTTCTTATCATCTATTGGTCCGATTTCGTTCAAGCTCGGGGAGTAAATTGGTATATGTACCAGAAAAAGTCTCTATGAGTCGTATCGCGATTTGTATAGTAATGACTACAGCGCATGCCAAAACTAAAATTGATTGACACAGATGAAACTCCGAAACTAATGGACCGATTTTTATGAAATTTTCGAAGATTTTGCGGCTTAGCTCCTAGACGTTTCCCCATAAATTTCATTGCCGTTGGATTAATAGTAGTCAGTGTGCATTCGCAAACATTTTTTTCGTTTGATCCGGCAAAAAATTGCATTTATGTTGGAATTTGAGAGTGCAGCCGAGGGAAGAATACTTCAATTTTGTATTCAGTAAATAAATAGAACAAATTGTTGAAATTCGGAGTCAAGTCTGGGTGCTTCTTGTGTTAAGTTTGATAGAATGAACCATATTTAATTTTTACTCATTCCAATAGCTTAGCGTTCTTTACCTGCTAGTGGCAAAACATTTGAGGATTGTAAAAATTGGAAAGTTAGGCGTAAACAGGTAGTCAAGAAACAGGCACGAAATCTAATTGATTGCAGAATCAACGGAACACAGATTTCGAAGCTAAATTTTTATTTTAGAGGATGGCAATTATTTTTCACTAAACCTGATCGCAAGTATTCCAAAATTTTTAAGTACTCGGAAGGAAAACGTGAGATGGTCGGGAGCCGAAGAAGCGGCAGCACCTGTCCGTTCTCAATGGACAGCGAAGTGTCAAGGCCTCGGCCGTGGGACGAAATCCTGGCGAATTCTCACCCTTATGGAGGACAACTCAACTACTCCCTCAATAAGAAAATGCAAAGTATGGAGAGATAGGTTTCCTTAAACATCTGAGGAATCCGTAGTAAAAGGAGAAATGGTACATTTCAGCATTTCCCCAATATAATGATAAGCTGAAGTAAACTGAAGAATGTTGAAGTAGAAAAATAAGTAACAAAAACAGCTGAGAGTCCATAGATTTATATAGAAAAGAGCGGAGAGGATAGGTCAACACCTCTCTTCATAACGAAATTCAAAGTAGGTCTTCTTAGGAATCCGTGCGATATATAGAAAATGTATACGTACTATACAGCACTATAGTACCCTCTTTCCCGTTAATACAAATACCAGGGGAAAACAGTTGCTGTCCAACATTAAAGTTGATTTTCCAAACATACTGTTTGTTTGACATATACGTTTCTTCCCCTGCACTCTTCATTTGTGTAAAATCATGAGTAATAAAAAAAGAATAATTGTAGACGAGCGGTGGATCAGTGGTCAGGGTCCATCAAGTAGGTAGTCATACATCAAATATATAACGTCAACTTGTCAATCCCTTAAAAAGAAATTCAAATTAGTTGGGCACTTACTTACACTCACTTACTTACTTACTTAAGAACTTATAATAATCCTTTTATAAGCTCTTTGCTGGGGAGCCTCCAAAGTTTGCTGACACATAGCCGACTAGATCCAAATTTGCTTTGTATGAAGAAGAGATTGAATTGATCACAAGTCTCGACCACATAGAAGGAATAGAAGAGCGTCGGTACCTCCATCTTTATGCATCACTCACCGTGTCCTCTATCA